>PVHY01004056.1:0-75103 GCA_004024945.1 Uropsilus gracilis | reverse complement strand
TTATTTATAATTGCAAGGTCATGGAAACAACCCAAATGCCCCAGAACAGATGAGTCGATGAAAAAGATGTGGTATATATACAAATTGGAGTATTACTCATCAATTAAAAATAACAAATTTGATGAATTTATGGAAACCTGGATGTACCTAGAAGAAATCATTCTAGCAGAAATGAGCCAGATAGAAAGGGATAGAAACCAAATGGTTTCACTAATATATGGTCAACCAAATGAAACTGCACAAGGGGAGAATGGGGACCAGCTGGAGCGTGTGGGAAGGGGAGGTGTTGGGTGACCCCCAGGGACTGAAATGATGTGAAATATATATAAAAAAAAAAGAGACAAAAAAAGACATGACACAAACATAAAGGAAAGCAAACAATTGGTAGCCAACTTCAATGGAAGACCAAGTAAAATGAGCCAAACTGGCAAGAGAAAATAGCTTTGTTTTTTTATTTTATCTTTTCAATTGATTGCACATATGTGTGTATGTGTGTGTGTGTGTATATAAATATACATATTTTTTTTACAGCATTGTCTACCCCAGGGTTCTTCTACCACCTTATCACCTAAGAACCATCATCTTAATCTCTTTTGCCCATCCCACCCATGATTCTTGCCCCATCTCTTACTCTATGCCTCAGTTCTGCTGACAGTTTTAAATTTTTCTTGTCCGTTTGATTGTTTTCTCTATATCCCTTATATAAGTGAGACCATCCCATATTTCTCTTTTTCTTTCTGGCTTATTTCTGCTACCATGACTGCTTCTAGGAAAATAGCTTTCAAGGTAGATCTCTCAATTAAGAGAGACTAGCTTTTGAGTCTCAGATGAAATAATAATGATAAACACTGAAATACTGAAGAGACCTCCCCCTCACCAACTAAATGAACTTCTACTTTAGGAATAAGAAAACGATTACCACAAGGAAAATTTGAAATGCAAGTGAAACATCATATTTATCCAGACACCTCTGAGTATACCATCTTCATTTTACACTCATCAAAACTCTAGATACAAAGGAAAGTGAAATTTTTTAATAAGAATAAAGTAAAACAGAACACTTTTTTTTTTTGAGACTAGGTCTCACTATTTTTGTCCATGGAACCGCAGGCTCACGTTGCCCCGGGTACCACAGACTCAAGCAATCCCAGCCTCAGCTTCCCAGGTAGCTGAGATTACAGGCACATGCCACAACATCCAGCTATTTTTTTGGAACTAGGTCTCGCTATGATGCCCCGAGCAGGACTCGTACCATGATCCCCAGTGTCCGCCTTGGCTTCCTAGGCTGGCACTTACAGGCATGTGCCACCGTACCCGGCCGAACAGAACACTATAATGCAACTATCTGAACTAATATAAGCTAAGCTCTTCTCCTGACAACCTGAAACTGTCTGCCACTAATTGGCAGCAGCTGGGAAAAACTTAAGCTACTGAGAAAAGCACATGCCGCAAAGAGAGAGAGGGGGAAAAATCAAGACAGTCACGAGGATAGTAGGAATGCAAGTTTGGGAACAGACTCAAAAACACAGTCTGGCAGACAAAGTTATATCTCCTCCCATTATCGATAAAATTTAACAAGTCAGGATCAGGTTATGCTTTAAAATCTCTCTCTAGAGAGCCACCATCCTGTGATGCCTGAGGGAGATGAGCACTCAGATGGGAGGAGGTTTGTGACCTGCCAGTCCCAAGCCCAGTTAGCTACCATGACCTTAGTGGATGCAAGGGAGTACCACCATCTAACAGCAGCCTAAGGGAGACAAGCAAGTAAGTGGGGGAGCATGACAACCAACCTCAAGTCCCACCCATCACAGCAGCCAACAGGAAGTCACATTACTCAATCACAGGAGCTCAGGCACAAGACAGATTCATCCACCATGCAGTAAGAACCTCCAACAAACACGCCAGCCAGTACAAATGCCATAGTGGCTCAATACATAGAGCAAGACCAAAAGCATACAAGGGGAAGGAAAAAAATACAAATGTTCAAGCAAGCCTTTCTGGAAACAATATGCCACCAAAATAAAGTTATCCCCCAGAACCCAGTCCACAGAAGAATAGCACTGTATGATAAAGAATTCAGAATCATCATAATAAAAACACTCAAAGATTTAGGAGAAAGTGAAGGAAAATATTTTAAAACTTGACATGAGAAACATAGTCAACAAACAGAAGAATGAAATTGAATCTTTTAAAAAGGAACTAAAGGAAACTTAAGACATTAAAAGAGCAATAGAGGAGCCTTAAAATATAGGGAAAAGCCATGAACACAGAATATATGAAATGGAAAAACGAATCCATACTCTCAAAGATATTAGCATAAAAAGAATCAAAAGAGAACCAAAATATATTAGCATAAAAAGAACCAATAGAATCAAAGAGAGAAACAAAGGAAAGGGAAATTAAAAACACTTAGAGGTATGTCTCGTGCTCTCTTGGTTTTTGCTGTCACCATGTCAGTTAAGACAGCATGACTGAGTTCTGTGTAAAAGCACTTCATCATTGGTTCATTAGAGGTTAGTACTAGAGGCCTAGCACAGAAAAAAATCTGAACTTCAAACAAATGCATGCTGAAAAATCCTTCTACTATTTTCAATATTACTCTAAACCCAGTGAGAGATGATAAAGCAAGAAGATATAGTTTCTATCACCAGAAATCTATAATTTAGTGACTAAAGAAGGCATTTAACAATAAATAAAAACAATACATAACTAAACCTCAGGAAAAGATTTTCAAATCTTCCCAAGACACCAACTAAAGCAACATGAGTGCAAGTTCCATGTAATTCCAATCAAAATGCCAATGATGGTTTTGCAGAAATAAAATCATCCATTCAGAAGTCATATGAAATTTCACAGGACTACAAAATAACTGAAAATATCTTTAAAAACCTCAAAGGGAGATTGAGGAGAGAAGCCAGGTATGGTCACCTATCTGGTCCCCTTGCATCTGAGTGGCTGTGCTGCTGTTGTAGTAGGATTGGAAGCACACATCAAGAATCTTCGCCTAAAATGCCCACAACATGGAGGGACAGAGACTGAAATCACTCTCCTAAAAATAGTTTTAAAAAAGAAACCTATACAAACTCCCAGAAAAACTTTACAACTGCACACCAGAGAATCTCCAGGAAGACCAAAAACCAGAGAATGAAGGTCCAAAGGTATTGAACTGCTTGAAGAGTGGGAGCTCGCCCAAAGCCAGTATTGCCATTATCGGCCATTTGCACACTGCCAGCGAAGGCAACCACAGCCAGCTGTGGCAACTACCACCACCACCATCATCATGACCTCCAACCCTAATACCAGCTGATTGCAACTAGAGATACCTTTGTTGTTGAGAGGACTTGGGGGACTGAAACTGCATGCTACCACTGCAGTTGCTCACAGGTGAGAGGCCCTGAGTTAGTCCGGCTGACCCAAGGAGTAGACAACCACTCCCCCACACCCACCTCCTGAAGGATCACAAAAAGCTCGGATGTGAAAGGTAACTGATGCAGCAGGTGAGAGTCCTTCCCCTTATGCCCTCCCCCCCCAGAAGACAGAGGAAAAACTCCCTATTCCTTTCATTTCCCTTCTTTTGTTTAGTTTTCTTCTCTTCCTTTTTTAAAAAATCATTTTTCTTTTGTTTTCCTTTCTCCTGCTTTTTCTTCTGTCTTCTTTTGTCATCGTATTTCCTTTTCTCTCCTCCCCCCCATTTGTTCTTTGTCTTTTTTCTCTTTTCTTCATTTTCACACCTCTCCTAGAGCCACAATATCAAAATTGACAGACCTTAGGAAAAGCAGCCTGTTCAGCCCTAAAGCTCCAACCTGAGAGCCACAGCTTAGAGGGACCTAATAAACACAGAATTTCACTCCACACCATGAACAGGCACTTCACAGCAGAGTGATTCCCCACCTTGTGCCTATCAGGGCAGTCCACCACACAGGTTCACACACTATCCAAGGCTGAGCCTGGGGTCCCACTGCATATAGTGAGGATTAAACAGACAGGAGCCCTGGTGCAAATCATAGATCATAACAGCATTTCCACAACAGAAGAGTTACCAGGCAGGAGTTTCAGGAAATCCCTACACCCAAGTCCCACCTGCCAGTGTTAACTTGGAAATCCCACCCACTGGCATCCAAGAGTCACAAACCTACGTGAAAACCAAGGGAACTTCCACTCTCCAATTTAGTAGCCCAAAACAACCAGAAAGGAGTGACCAGAAACCCTGTCTTCCATCAGTAGAGATCCAATTGAGAGGAACTGAGGAAAGAGTAGCAGGGACCTGCACGACTACCCTTGCATACCAACCACAGCAGCCCAGGCACTAGATGGATAGAACCACAACATGGCAAGATCAACAAATCATGACCACCTACATCAGTGGTACAGGGGCATCACTGGCAGAAAAAAACCCAAAGGGTTTGACCATAAATGATAAAATGAATGCTTCAGGGAATAATACACCACAGAAACAAAGTCAGTCCACTGAAATCAACAGACTGGAAAATATTTCAGAACCACCATAATGAAAACACCAAGAAGAGGGAGGAAAGACAGAGAAGGAAAATAACAATATGCAAAATACAATCAATAAACTGAGGAATGAAAATGAAATTTTGAAAATTAATATGGGGGATGTTAATAGATCAACAGAGAAACTAAAGAAACACTATAAAGGAAAAATAGAAGGATGAGTATTTTTGAAGATTCAAAGGTTAAAAAAATATCCAAACGAAAAGGTACAGTGCAAAGGAAGAAGAATGAAAAAACACTCCAAGAACAATCCAACACCAAGAGGAAAGGAAACATAGAATCATAGGAATCCCAGACAGAGAGGAGAGAGACAAAGGTACTGAGAAATTATTCAAGGAAATAATTGAAGAGAACTTCCCAAATGTGAAACAGAAATGAAAATAAACTGGGTGTGGTGGCATGCACCTGTAATTGCAGCTACCTGGGAGGCTGAGGCAAGGATCACTTGAGTCTGTGGGTTTGAGACAAGTCTGGGCAACATAAAGAGACCTAGTTTCAAAAAAGAAAGAAAGAAAGGAAATAGATGTACAGGAAGCTAAATTACCATTAAAGGGAAAAAAAAAAAAAACAACCAAAACCCACTGCAAGACACATAACAGAAAAGTCCTCAAAAGTTCAAGACAAAGAAAACATAATGGAGCAGAGAAGAGGCAAGAAACAGATAAGCTATAAAGAAAAACCAATTAGGCTCATATCAGACTTCTCAGAAGAAACACTTCAGGCAAGAAGAGTATGGAGCAACATATTCAACAAACTCCAAGATAGGCTGGGCATGGTGGTGCATGCCTGTAAGTAGCATCCTAGGAAGCCACAGCAGGGGCCAGGGATCGCAGTTCGAGTCCCACTGGGGGCATGTAATGAGACCTAGTTCCAAAAATACAGCTGGGCTTGGTGGCACATACCTGTAATCCCAGCTACCTGGGAAGCTGAGGCTGGGGATTGCTTGAGCCTGTGGTACCCCGGGCTACATGAGCCTGCGATTCCACAGGAAAAAAAGCAAGACCTAGTCTAAAAAAAAAAAAAAAAAAACACTCCAAGATAAAAAAAAATGCCAGTCAAGAATACTTTATCTTTCAAAGCTCCCCTTCATCTATATGGGAAAATTACGGACCTTCTCAGACAAACAAAATCTTCAGAAATTTGCTACTACTAAACTACCCTTCAAGAAATATTATAAGTCTTCCTTAAAATTTAAACTAACAGAGTTAGAATAAACAGGGGAAACGTAACAAAGGAATGAATAGAACCACAACAAGATGAATAAAATGACAAGTACATAAGTCCACAAATCAATAACCCACATATCAATAGTGCACATACCAATAAATGTTAGTGGACTAAAGACACTGATAAAAAGACAGTAACAGACTGAATTAGAAAATGTTGTCTCCAGGAAACACACCCAAGTGCTAGAGATAAACACAGATTGAAAGTAATGGGTTGGAAAACAATCCTACAAGTAAATGGACCCCAAAAGAAGGCAAGTACAGTCATACTTATATCAGACAAAATAGACTTCAAACTAAAAAATTGACAAGAGACACAGGGGTCAATATAGAAAGACATAACACTCATCAATAACACTCATCAGAACACTCATCAATATATATGCCCCAAATGAAGGTGCACCAAAATACATTAGACAATTGTTATTATCTCTAAAAAAAAGATTAAAGAAAACACATATGTAAAAGAATACTTCATTCATCACCCACACTTACCAAGGGAGAGATCAAGACAACAAAAAATAAACAAGGATACAGTAATTATAAATGATACCTTGGCCCAGAGGGCCTAATAGACATTTATAGGACACTGCATCCCCCAAAAAACTGAATACACATATTTCTCAAGTGCCATGGATCATTCTCCAGGACTGACCATATATTGAGCCACAAGACCAGCATCAATAAATATGTGAAGATTGAAAGCATACCATCTTTTTCTCTAACCAAAAAGGCATCAAACTAGAAATCAACCACAAAAAGGACAGGAAACCTCCCACTTCATGGAGACCGATACTCTCATTATTGGAAATCAAATTAGTGAGGAAATCAAAGAAGAAGTGAACAAATACTTTGAGATGAATAATAGAGGACACAATCTTCCTGAATGTATGTGATGCTGCAAAAGAAATAATAAGAGCAAAGTATGTAGTCATACAGTCTCAAGAAACAAGAAAATACTCAAAGAAACAATCTAATCTCACATCTGAAAGAGCTAGAGAAAGAACAACAAAAATATCCAAAAACTAGTACAAGGAAGGAAATAATAAAAATCAATGCAGAAACAAATGAAATAGAAAAAAATGCAAAGGACCAATGAAACAAAAACCCGGTTCTTTGAAAAAAAAAACAAACAAAATAGATAAACCCCTATCCAGGCTCACAAAGAAGAGAGAAAACTAAAACAAATCATAAATGAGAGAAGAGAAATTACAATAGACAAAGCAGAAATCCAGAGGACAGAGATTACTACAAACATTTATTACAAACAAGTTAAAAAACCTAGATGACAAATTTTTAGAACTATATATCCATCCAAAACTGGATAAAGAAGACATAGAAAGCTTAAGCAAAACAATCACAAGTGGTAAAAATCAAAGTAGTAGTCAAAACCCTCCCCCAAAACAAATCTCCCTGGACCAGACAGATTTACAAATCAGTTCTAACAGATGTTCAAAGATGAACTGGTACCTACCTTACAAAAACTTTCAAAAACTAAAGGAGAACTACCAAATACGTTCTATGAGTCTAACATTACATCTGTATCAAAACCAAACAAAGATAAAAGAAAACTACACACCAATCTCCCAGATGCAAAAATTCTCAACAAAACCTTTCAAATAGAATCCAACAATGCATCAAAAAGATATACAGCATGACCAAGTGATATTTATCCCAGGGTAACATGGATAATTCAGCACCAAAAAATCAATTAATGTAATTCAACACGTCAACAAAAAGAAAAATAAAAACCACATGATCATATCAATAGATACTAAAAAAGCATTTAACAAAGGTCAACATCCACGTATGATGTAGGTCCTTGTAATTCTTGGAATAGAACATACCTTCACGTAATAAAAAGCAATTTATGGCAAACCTCCAGCCAATATCATCCTAAATGGCAAAAAACTGAAAACCTTCCCATAGAGATTGGGAAAAAGACAAGGTTGTCCACTCTCACCATTGCTTTTCAATTTAATATCATAAATCCTAACTACGGCAATAAGGCAAGAGAAAGATAAGGAATACAAATAGGAAAAGAAGCAAAATTATCACTGTTTGCAGATGACATGATTTTATATATATATATAAAACCCCAACACTCTACAGAAAAACTAATGAAAACAATGAACCAGTTCAGTAAGGGAGCCAGTTACAAAATCAACACACAAAAATCAGTAGCCTTCTATATTCAAAAAAACCAAATTTCTTCCAAAGAAGAAGAAATTAAAACACCACTCCATTTACAACTATACCAAAGAAAATTAAATATCTGGGAATAAACTTAACAAATAATGTAAAAGACCTATCAAAGAAAACTACAAAACACTGTTAAAATAAATAGAAAAAGACACAAAGGATTGGAAAGACATCCCCTGCTCAAGGATTAGAAGAACTAACATTATCAAAATGGCCATCAACCAAAAGCAATCTACAGATTCAATACAGTTCCAATAAACATTTCAATGACATTTGTTAATTTGTTACAGAATAGAATACTACTGAAATTCATATGAAAAAAAAAACAAAACTCAAATAGCCAAAGCCCTCCTGACTAAAAGGAGAATGGAGGTATTACACTACTCCCAGACTTCAAATTAGACTACAAAGCCATAATAATTAAAAGATCATGGCAATGGAATAATAACAGACACACAGGCCAATGGAACAGAACTGAAAGATCAGAAATAAAGCCACATGATCTATGACAAGTGATCTATGACAAAGGGACAAAAACACATTGGAACAAGGATAGTGCTGGGAAAACTGAACTGCTACAAGCAAAGGAAAATCTGAACTGCTCACTCACATCATATACAAAATCAACTCAAAATGAATAAAAGACATGGGTGTAAGACCTGAAACCCTAAGATATCTGAAAGAAAACAAAGGCAAATCACTCTGTAACATACCTTTACCTTGTAACTATCTTTCAGGACAAATTTACACAAGCAAATAAAATTAAAGAAAACAAAAACAGTTGGGATTACATCAACCTAAAAAGCTTCTGTATAGCAAAAGACAATAATCAAAAACAAAAACACCCAACTGACTGAAAAAAAATACACTTCATACAACTGAAAGGGACTGATATTAAAGATCTACAAAGAATTCACATGACTCAACAAAAACAAAGCAAAAGCCCAGTCAAAAAATGAAAAGTGTTAAAAAAAACACCTTTCCAAAAAGGAAATATAAATGACTAACAGTTAAGTGAAAAATGTTCATCATCACTTATAGTCACAGTAATGCAAATAAAAACCACAGAAGAACAAGAGGTCAATAAAGGGCAGTGACATAGTAAGGTCAACAAACCAGTGATCTTCAAGATGTGTTGAAATTGAGGAGCTAGATAAATGACTCCACAGGCACAAGAAATCAAGATTATGAAAAAGTTAAGGAGTGAAACTGAATCTGGGATATGACCATGGAAGTAAGCAATTCGAGATAACAGGACAAAAATCAACGGAAAACATAAGGTCTGAGTACTGAGCAGGCAGAACATCAAGAACTCAAAATCAGAATGGAGCTAAAAATTAAGAAGCTGAAAGGGAAATAAGGGATGGTAATTTAGGATTTAGTATATAACAGCCACAGCAAATGGTAGTACCCAACTATAATCTTATGACATAAGATTCAAAGGTAGATTTTTTTTTGTGGTAAGATTAGTTTACAATTGTCTGTCTTTTAGAGGCACAGGATTCCCCCCTACAAAAGGTGATACTACAACAACCTCACCATCAAAGCACCCCAGTGTCCACTGTGCTCCAATCCCAGTTTTGTTCCCACCCATCCCATTCTCACTAACCCTCTGGTTACTTATTTTTAGAGTAACCAGACTTTTAGAGTCTGTTAATAGTATATATGGCTTTATCTGATCCTTTGTTTGGTTTCTCTATATTCCACATATAGGTGACATCATTTGTCATTCTCCTGGTTTGTGTAACATACTCTCCTTCAGCCCTTCCCCACAAATGGCAAGCATTTATCTTTTTAAATAACTGAGGATTATTCCACTGGGTATTTTACCATCTCTTCCTAATCTACTCATCTGTTTGGGGGCACGTAGGTAGTTTCAATAGGTAGAATTTTTTTTGAGGTACACTGGCTTACATTAGAATTTTGGGACTACAGGATCTCCCTACTTTCAGGTATAGTTTTACAGTAGTGTACCTGATAGTTACTCTAGTCTACCACCAGAGTCCTTTTTGTTTTCACCCCTCTATCCCACTCTAGATGCTACATTTCTTTCAAGGGTTAGTTTGTAAGTTTGTCTTTTTTTTTATTATTATTTGAGACTAGGTCTTATTATTTTTGCCTGTAGAACCGCAGGCTCTCGTTGCCCAGGGTGCCACAGACTCAAGCAATCCCCAGCCTCAGCTTCCCAGGTAACTGGGATGACAGGCACGCACCACCACGCCCAGCTATTTTTTTGGAACTAGGTCTCGCTACCGGCCCCAGGTGGGACTCAAACCGCGATCCCTAGCCCCGGCCACTTCGTAGAAGCTTACAAGCATGAACCACCATGCCCGGCCTTGGGCCTTGTAAGCTTGTCTTATCTAACCATTTGTTTTGTTTATATTACCCATGTAAGTGATACTATTTGGTGCTTACCTTTTTCCTTCTGGCTTATTTCACTTAGAAGAATCCCTTCCAGTTCCATACATGTTGCCCCAAATGGCATGCATTTATCTTTTCTGATTGCTGCATTAATATTTCACTTTGTACATGTACCTCATCTTCTTGATCTACTGTTTTGAGGTATTTAGGCTGTTTCCATATCTTCACTGTTGTAAATAGTGCTACAGTAAACATAGGAGTACAGATTTCCTTTTGAACTAGTGTTTTGGTATAGGTGTAGTGTTTTGTATAGATATCTGCAAGTGATAATAGTAGGTCTTATGGCTTCATTTTGAATCTTTTCAGAAATCTCTATACTTTTTCATAGAGGCTGTACTATATTACAATTAGGTTGGGATTTTTTACAAAAGAAGGAAGGTTATCTGGAAGCAGCAATGAGCAGCAAATATGTCTACCACAACTTTACATGAACTGTAAGAGAAAAAGCAGCTAGTTTTTGAGATGGTTGTAGGGTATACAGTGTGCTCATATGAAAAAGACCAAATTTCACAAATCAAAAGATAAAACTTTCAAAGAAGATAAAGATATAAAGCATTTTGATGACGATACCTGTGACTTTCAGAGAAAGTTTTAGAGAAAGTTTGAGGAATTAAGGAAACAAATGTATAAATGAAGATTAAACTCAGGACATGAGAACTACCCTGGAAGTGTATTTTCTTGTAGGGAATGACAGAAATAAGGAACAAATGTTATAATAAAATTAATCTTAAAATTCAGAGCAGATAATTGTGGAGGGTAGGAAAAGATGTGTTCTGGGAGTTTACTTTGCACCTTTAAAATAGGCCTGAAGAGATATGGATGGTATAACAGCCTTTTATCCTAATGGATCATCTTATTCACAGTATGATATACAGTTCTGAAGGTGATGATTCTCCCCTTTTCTTCATGAATGCACACAGAACCTGTGACATGTTTCTAACCAAAAGATTACTGTAAAAGTGATGTGATATCATTTTCTTGATTGGGTTACATTATAAAAGATTTCATCTTAGAAGACTGGAATGAAAGGCTCTATCCAGACTTGATGAAATAAGTGCTCATGCTGAAGTTCATGAGAAAAGAATTAATCACCACAGAGAACTGTGACAAACATCTATAATCTAAAGGTAGTCTCCAGTTCACAGCAAAAAGTCAGAATCCACAGGTATGCAATGTCAAGGATATTAATTCTGCCAAGAACATGAATGAACTTGGAAGCAAATTCTTCCTCAATAAAGACTAGCTAAAAATTTAGTAGCCCAGAGAATGCCTTGATCACTGCCTTGTGAAACCCTAAGCAAATGAATAAATTAAGTTTTGCACAGAAACCATGTGTATTGTTTCAAACTGTGGAATTTGTGGAAACTTGTTTCAGAGTAACAGAAAATTAATATACCTATAACAAGTTCTGTATTCCATTAAAGAAGGTGAGAATAACCAAAGATATTATGACCACATACTCTCTCTTGACTCCTTTAATGAACAGAAGAGGGTCTAGAGAAGTTTTCTCAATGTAGTTACAGGTTAAGAGTCCATGACTTCAACTGGAGCACATAGGATATCAGAAGTCTAAAAAAAATAGTATATGGGATGGACAGTATGGACACCCTAGATTTTCTGCTTGTTTTCTGACCTATAACTTTTTTTTTAAATAATATGTATTTTTATTGAATAAATATTGTTTACATTTGCCTTTTGAGTGTTCCTCCCCCCTCCCCCCCACTCACCCCCCGCCCCGTCTCTATCTCTTCTTTCAACGCCATTTATTGTTTAATTTTTAGTCCCTTGGGTTCTTCCTTTTCTTTCCTGTAGCAATGTCCTTTGTCTGGTGTGGACATGGTTTCCTGGGACACAGTGGCCTGTGCTTAGTTTTCCAAAGGTGTTTTTGCTGCTGGCCACCAGTTCACACATGATTGTGTTCTTTCAGTGAAGACAATCCTCCTTCTTTCTGGTTAGCTGCTCTGGCTCATCTTCTGTCATATTTTGCTCCTTCTTTGTTTTCTAATTCTGGTTGCTGGTGTTGGGAGCATTTCTCCTGCCGGCCAAAGTTTGTGCACCAATTTTTTTGATCAAGATAGGCCCTGGCAGATGGTTGGTCTGGTTCGTCGTGGAGCCACTGCCAGTTCTGTGGCTTTCCTCACCCCTGAAAGTGGGAGGGTCCTTTGATCATGCTGAAGGCATCTCTGAACAGGAAATTCCATTCCCATTTTTTAGATCACAGTGGTTGTATTTTTGAGGTAGTTTGTCTCTATAATCAGTCCTATAGTCCTGTGTCCATGGATCTGACATGTTCATTGTTCCGGAATACTTTGTTTTTCACTTCTGTATTCCATGTGCAACTGTCGTTGAATCACTGATTTAGTTGCTTCTGGTGAGGGTTGAATGGATTTGGAGAAGACCAGAGGGAATGACCTCTACCACCCAGTACCCCCTGCCAGCCCACCCCCCCTTCCAGCCCAGTGAGCATCCGGCAAGGGGGGCACGGCTCAGTGCCCAGCAGCATGGCTGAATCAGGCATGTGGGCAGGGCTACTACCCCCGCCTTCCCCAACCACCTGATGGTACAGTGACTGGGGGGGGCACCTCCAGCCACTCCCCACCACCCTGGCCGGCAGCAGGGCCCCCCCACCTTGTGCTCACTGAACCTCGAAAAGAATGCAGCAGGTTGGATGGCTGGGGGCTCAGTGCCCAGCAGCATGGCTGAGCCGGGCGTGTGGGTGGAGCTAGCCCCCTAAAACTCTTTAAAAAATTCTTTTAAAAAACCAATTTAATTTAAAGTCAGATTACATGACACATGAGGCAGGTATATAGTCAACATGTACATTTCTAAGGAAAGTGCTTAGTATGACCTCTGCTTTAGGAAAATAATTCTTATCACTGTACCAAAAAAGAAAAAAAATATCTGAAGAGAAACTGGAGACCAGTAAGTAGACAGCCACTGTTTTTTACTTACTTATTTATTTATTTATTACATATTCACTGTATTGCTTCATATGAGTATCTGAGTTAGGACAGTATAGCAAGAATAAAAAGGACACAAAGGTAATTTCTCCTGGAGTTTTAAGTGACAGGATGTGCAACTGGTGAGATGAAGGAAAAAAAGCTGTTCCAAAGTAGACTCATATTTCTAGTCAAAGACACTAGGAGAAAAGAAGGCATACTTACCACTAAATCAGACTAAAAACAAAGATGATTCTTTGCAAAAGAAAAAGATAGTGCGCTCCAACTCAAGAAAGACAAGGCAGTGAAAAGTAGAGGAGCAAGAGAGAAAAAAAAAGATGAGAAAATGAAGACAAGTATTAAACTAAACTGTATTAAGTGCTTTTGAAATACCAGGGATAGGTAAACTACTTTGTGCAAGTATATCCAGTCAGGTCCTGGGGTTAAAACTTTTTTCCATTTTTTAAAAAGAAACCTCTATTCGGCATCATTTAACTCTACATTTTCCTCCCTGTCTCCACTATTATACATGGGGGGAAAAAACAAAGTGCTGAGATGGCTTGCTTATAGTTACCAATTACTGAAGAGCTAGATTAGAATCCAGGTCTATGACTTACATTCTCAGTTACCTTAGAGGCACTTCTACTTATGTTATGTCAATTATTTATGTCCTCATGATCAGAAATGATCACTTGGGCATGCCAGTATTTTAGAGTTTCCTTCTCTTGGCTTTTCCTTATGACAAAAAGTAGACAGATCTTGCTGCTATATGTAAAAGAAATTGTATGAAGTAACTAACAGAGCAGAAAAGTAACCAGCCTATTCCTGAAAAAAATTTAACAATAAACAAGGTCCTGATAAATGCCACTGAAGAATTTTATCAATAATTTCACACTTCTCCCACATAGAGAGGAGGTGTTCCTGTACCTCAAGTGATGAACTCTATAACCAAGGATTGGAACTAGTGCCATTTTAAACTGTTCCCTAATTTGTAAAAACAAAAAAAAAACCCAACCCCATAATTACATTTCCCATCAATTCTCACAGATGAGTTAATTCTTCTGGTAATTAATGCATTCAATTTTATAGAATAAGCCAGGAAACACACCTACCATACTCAGTGTAACTGGAATGGGGAAATGCATTTAGAATTCAAACAAAAAAAATTTTACTTCATAATTCAAGACCATGCTCAATTTTCATATCATACCTCAATTCAGATGAGCCACATTTTAAGTGCTCAATAATCTTTGATAATACTGACAACAAACTAACTTAAGTCTGTACTGTAAGATATCCTGTAATCACCCCTTTCTCTGAATTTATAATACAATGAATAGCATAAAAATTAAAGTATTTAAATATTTATATTTATCATCTTCCTTACTTAAATATCTTAAAAATTTCCATTTAAGCAGGAAGCTAAATATGAAAGGAAAACTAATTTTAAAAAGTGTAAAACTGGAACTTTCTAAACTTAGCAAGATTAAGTTATACACTCCATTCAGCTGAAGGATGTTTCTGCTTGACCTCAAGTAATTTACCACACTCTATTCACAATCCTGAGGCTTCATGTTCATAAACATTTTTTTTTTTACAACTGCATTGTGCATTTTATTCATAAATCTACAACATGGGAAGGGCTCTTGGGAAAACTTACTCCTGTTCCTAGGTATCTGCTGGGGTGGCTTAACAATGGGTGGTTCACTTCCAGGTACATTCTCCTGTGGCAGCAAATTGATAATGGGTCCTTTACATGTCTGTCTCTCCAAGATGCTTTTTAGGCTTTCTAATAGCCTTTTTTTGGTAGTTTTTTAATTTTATTTTTGGATATTTTACAATACATGATTGTATAATTGCTGATCCCCATGGGAATACCCCACCACACCACATCTCCCCTGGTCACTTTGCCTCCTTTCTTTTTGTTGTTTGTCCATGTTTAGTCCTTTAGTCTTTTTTTTTTTTTCTTTTCTGGGTCCATTTCCTCATCCTTGGTGAGGGTACACTTTCCTGGGACTTGGTAGAGCTTGCTGTTTATCTTTCCTGTACTGTTTTTGCCTTCGTAGGCCAATTGGAACACCTTTGGGTGGGTCTCATCTCCCCAGTTTCTGCAACAATTTGTTGCTCCTTCAGTCATGGTTCGGGTCATTGGCTTTGAGGGCATGACTCCCAGCCTTATGTTTTGGAAGAGGAGATCCTCGAAGGAACAGCCATCAGTTGATGGTTGGTCTCCTCCGTTGGGACTTTGCTGTGGGGCCACTGGCATTTGGCAAGCCTCTTTTTTTTTTTTTTTTTTTTTTTTTTGAGACTAGGTCTCGCAGGCTCCCGTTGCCCAGGGTACCACAGACTCAAGCAATCCCCAACCTCAGCCTGTAATCCCATTTTCATAAGCATTTTTCTAAAACAAATATAACATCAGTCAAATAAAATAGTATTTGGACATTTTTTGACGTCACTTAATCAACTATCCAAATACACCTCTCTGCCTTAAAAAATAATCAGCTATGTAAAAGAATTTCTGAAATATATTGGAAATGAAGTAATTCTTTATTATTTTATTACTGCTTTCCATGTAAAAAGGCCAGAGAAATGCCTGTGTTTATAACAATTATTTTTACTGTTCTGACACTGTTATCACTTTATCAATTCCAAAATAAGTGTATTATTGTAAATTAAACTTTTCATGAATGCCTATCTACCTACTCAAGACTACTATCTTAAAAACCTTACCTTGATTGTATAGTCTCAATATTAAGAACAAGAATTTACATTTTTATGTTTTATTTACCCAGATATATCTTCTACGTGTAATCTTGTAAATCCTGAGATATTGTCCTAAAAATCAGGACTGCATCTACTATTTCTTATGTAGTGAACTCTAACATCCACATTAGTAAAACAGGAATGGAAAAATGCTGCAGAAAACAGATGATATAGTAAACAGTTCTGTCACCTACTAGTTGGATGACCTTGATTCAGATTTTAGATCAGAGAAATGAAAATAAAAAATATCCATCTTAAATGTCTTTATAAGAATTCAATTAATAGGCTTAAAGCAGCCAGCACAAAACAGATCTCTAAACCTGCTACTGTAAAAAGCTAAAAAGTATTTACTAGTAAAAATCTTCCCAAAAATCACATGAAATCTTTTCATTCTTTTTTTTTTTTTTTTTTTTTTTTTTTTTTTTTTTTTTTTTTGAGACTAGGTCTTGCAATTTTTGCCTATGGAACCGCAGGCTCAAGCTGCCCAGGATACCACAGCAGACTCAAGCAATCCCCAGCCTCAGCTTCCCAGATAGCTGTGATTATGTGCCACCACGCCCAGCTATTTTTTTTGGAACTAGATCTCGCTATGTGCCCCTAGCGGGACTTGAACCACGATCCCTGGCCCTGGCCGTGACTTCCTAGGCTGCCACTTACAGGCATGTGCCACCATGCCTGGCTAAAATCTTTTTATTCTTTACCAGAAAACTTTAGTAAGTCTTGTTCCCATCTCATGTTAGAGAATTACATATAGTAGAACAAAATATACCAGAGCTCTTTTTTTTTCTACTACTACCAAATCACACTCATATATTCATGACACTAATTTACTATAAAGAAGAAAACTGACAAGTTTCAATTTGTGATTTACTTGTGTAATGAACATTTTTTAGTGAGTCCCAGCCTGGACTATGGTTATTACACATAAGCAAAATCTGTTAAATGAGGACTGTGAAGTAAAATGAAATTTATATACTAAATCTTATTTCAATATTTTCACATGGTACAATCCTCCTAAACCTAGAAAGAATATATATAACACAACTTGAAATTCCTAAGCAAAAATTCAGATAATCTTTTAGAATTATTTTGAGGATGAAAAATATATCAGAAAGAAATGATCAAATAAGAATTATACAAATACGTAAACCCACACTTACAACTGAAGAGTTTTAATATCTTTAAGAAGATGCATAGTAAACCAACAATCAACTAAGCCAAAGACTCATATGCAAAAGAAAAGTTATTCATCAGAATTCTCAGCAGAACCTCTCAATAAATCTCAAAAGAAATTCCCAATAAAATCATTAAGAATTCTAAAAGAAAAAGCACAAAAAGGCCCTAACTGTAAGAATTTAGGATACTAATGGACAGTGTAATAAAGCTCTCCAGGTAAATTGCAACATGCACCCATAATAGAGAAAATATGTGGTTTTAAGTTTTTTTCCATACCCTTACCTTTTAAAAATGCTTTTCTGGACTAGGTCAAGTAAATTCTAGAGGTTCTAGTCTTTCAAGGCAAAAGGTTACTAAAAATAACCTAATCAAAATGACAATTAAAATAATATTCACAGTACATTCTTTCATAGGTAGGTCTCATTTTAAGAAAGCATTGTTCCATATTTCCACAAAGCCATCACATATAACAAAAACAAAATACCACTTTCCTCTCCTATTTAAAGTATTATAAAATTTACATATTAGAGGAATTATTAGCAATTTCATTGGTAGAACAAAAAGTAATTACAGTATGTCACTAGTAAATTACTCAAAGTAATTTTCAATTACTACTGTAATACTTCTTATTAAAACAAATTTACTTGCTAAATTCTACATAAAAGTTTAACCAAAACCAAAGTAAAAGAGATATCATCATTGAAACCATTCCTATTTCAACTTTAAATGTAGTCCAATGAAGAATAGTCTTACTGTTCTAGAATCAGAGAATGGATTGTATTCATCAAGTCCCGGTGGAACATTTCTTGTCACTTGTGTAACTGATGGATCCTGGAACAAAATTTGAAAACAGGAGATTACTTATCCTTTATGACAAAATTTTTGTTACTTACAAAGTATCTGCTTTTATCTGTACTTCTGTTCATAGACAAAGTTAACAGAAAAAATAAAAGGAAGATTATCAGATGTACTCAGTTCCATTCCAACTAAAGTGAAATTTAAACCCACAACCTTCACACCCTCAAAGAAAAACAAGAACTGGGTTAGATTAGCTGCTAGCTATTATATAAAGAAAGAAAGTATACCACCCCTTAAGACCTATGTGGAACTGATTTCATAAGGGCATCTTAGCAAATCTTGGGGACATGCACCATCTTTTCCTTTGGGCTACATAAAGAATTCATGTTTCCCTTTTTATAGTATCTTTAACCAGTTTTCAGTACTGAAGACTTAAACATGACATTATAAATCAGTAGCATGTACCAGCAAACTAAAGCAGTAAGTATCTCTACTTGACTTGTATTTTATCTTTCCACAAGATCCTGAACTGTCTCCCATTTTCTAGGTATTATCCACACAGTACTAGTTCTTCACATCCTGTAATATCAGGTTTTCATATAAATAACTAAATCATAAGAATCCTAAATACTTGTCCGATTTCTTTTGATCATTAATGCAAAACACAATAATGAACATCAAAGTCAACTAATCGAAATCAACTACATGATTTGAAAAACCATTAGCAAACTGTTAATGTAGCCACATTAGCTTTGGTATCCCTAGTCTCAACTTCAGTGCTCATTAGAATCAAAACAAGAAATTAATGTACCCGACCCTCTAAAGTTTGATTCAGTAGAGTCGTGCCTGATTATCTTTACTTCTAACAAGTTCTCAAGTGATGCGACCAATCTAAGGATCAATGTTTTCTTGCTTATACTGTAACTTTTCTAATCCTTCTTCCTCAAGATAGTCATCCATTTTTTGTTTGTTTGTTTTTTTTAAGAGACTAGGTCTCGCTATGTTGCCCAGGGTTGTCTCGAACTCTGGGATTCAAGTGATCCCTAGCAGGCGCTCACCACCACATCTGGCTTCATCAGTCACTTCTAAAAAACAAAAGCTAATCTTGTTATTTCTTCCCTCTAAACCCTCCCCAGTCCCTTGTCTAGTCGATATTTTAAAGGCTTTCCAAAAATTAAAGAACATAAATCCTCAAAATGTGACAAAAGGTTTCCAACCATCTAAGACTAGCCCCTACGTACCTTTTCAGCCTCACTAACTCTCACAACAACCCTCAACTTCCTTAACCAAATAAAGCAAATCACTTTGAAGAGCAAAGACTTGGCAGAAAGTAAGGCTAACTTGACATTATGACACAGACAAAAACATTAAGGTTTTAAACTTAACAAAATAGGAAGGAGGTGATGAAGTTGCTCTTATTTCCCAGAGTTCCCCTACCACACTATCCAAAAAAATCTAAGGAACAGGGAAAATATCAAGAGGGGATTGTGCCTCAAAGGAAAATGAGTAAGTCAGAAATGTGAATATTTTAACCAAAAATTTCAAGCTGGCACTGTTGTGCTTAATTTAATTTAGACAAGCATTAAGGGGAAACAAATGGAGATTTAGAAAATCCACATGGTCTAACTACAGTCTCAATGGTGACCTTGACCACCATTTACAAAATCAAGTGACTTATCACATACATTCCTGTAGTGGAAATACTCTTTCAAACAGGATTAGTCAGTCAAACTCCTTCTCTTCCTTTAGGATTCAATCCAAAGACTCCCCCTGATCCTCCTGATACCTTCCAACTTGCTACATCACTTCATCCCAGTTCAGTGCTCCTACAGAGATTGGTATTTATAGTCACTAGTATTAATTCCTCTTAACCACAGTGATCTTCATGCAAGCCTTTTTCCCCCAAATAAAAATTAGGTAAATAGGTAGTTTTTGGTCTTGTGTTTTTTTATTTTTATCATAGTAATAGTCTCATCATTACTACACCAACGGGAAAAAAATCCAGAGACAGTAACAGCAGTAATAACCAAGAAATATTTACTGAAAAAATGAGAATATGAAGATAACTAGAAATAGTGGGCCCCAATGGACCATGGTGCTTTGGTGATGGATATGGTTTGGTAACATGCATAGGTATTAACCTATGCACCTAAATATATAGTGTTGCAAAATAATCTTACCTCAACAAACAATATACAACTTTAAAATGTTACAAACTGTATCCTTTAATTGTTTAGAAAACTGCCTATATTCAAACCTGAGTTCCACTAATGAAATGTCCTATTTCATATTTTACTATTGTTTCTTCATTAGAAAATGTTTCATATAGTTCATGAGTTACTACACATGAAGAGCTAAATACAGCTCCTCCTCATGAAAAATACTCAGTAATAGCTGACATTCTCATCATTATTAACACCAGCAAGAAGTTAAGGATCAAACATAAAAACACTCCATTGAAGTGAGATATCAGCACAGCACATCTTTACATAATGAATAGACAAAAAAAAAAAAAAATTCACCTACATCTACCTTCTAAGAAAGACAATCAGAAGCAATTCTTTGTCCAACTTGTGTATGATGTGGCCTTAATAACATGTGTATGATGTGGCCTTAATAACATGAAAAAATAAAGAACTGCCCTCTGTGAAGCCTGGCAGACCCCACAGAAATTTTATATTGAATGACTAATCAGTTTTTCCTTCAAGAGCCTGAGTATGAAACAAAAATCACTAATGAGCAGCAGAAGCAGACACTAGTCATCACAGTAGACCGACAAAAGAAGTTTTCATAAGGTGTCCAGAAAAGGGAGCAGAGCGCAGCAGGTATAGCATCTGAGAGAAGTAGCAATTAATAGTTCCAAGTGTCACCAAAGCCAAAACAAGGCCAACAGAGTTAAAGAAAAAAACAGAACCAACAGAATTACTGCATATTCTACTTGATAATGACTTCATATTATAGTTTTCATCTTGTCTTGTAGATTTTCAAAAGGACCTCAGAGTGAAGGAAATTAGAGAAGGACATGGGGGGGGGGCGAAGATGGAAAAGAGGGTGGCAGAGATGAGCCTCCTAAACTTCCCTTGAATGAGTGCATTTCAATTTTTAACTGTCTATAATTACTGACTTTATATGAGAATGGCTTCTACAGCTTGAAAAGAGGTGAAAGGTGGTATTCCTGAAGGAAGGATCTAATTAGCTCCCAGAGACTGTTACATTACTATTTCAGGCATTAGGCTGGAATACCTGGCCCCATCCTTAGAATCCTTAAAATAAATTTCCATCACCTGAGGTAATATGAGCCTATCTTCATGCCTTAAAACTAGAACAGGTGGAATCAATACTCCTTACCATTCTGCACCCATTAAAACAATGTTAAAACTGTTTACTGCCATTAAGGGAGCCCTGTGCACTGTTGGTAGGAATGTAAACTAGTGCAGTTACTATAGAAACTATAGTAATGTTTCTAGTAAACTATAGAAAACAGTGTGGAGGTCCCTCAAGATAGCAGGCGTAGATATATCATATGATCCAGAAATTCTACTTTGAGGTATCTATTCAAACCAACTTTTGCGTTTGCTTCAGCAGCACATATATTCAAAGAAAACAAACATTAACATCCATGGTCACTGTGGTATTATTTACAACAGTCAATATATAGAAATAATGCAAGTACCCACTGAGAGATGACTGGATAAAGAAAATATCCATTATATGATTGTGTGTGCCCAGAATACATAAATGTTTGGTCAAAAAAAAAAAAGGGGGGGTTAAAATAAATAGACAATGCAGCTGGACCATCCTCAAGTTTCTATTAGCTGCTGCCCTCTTAACTTTGTTTCTGCCACTTATCCATCTCCTCCTTCTCTTTCAGATCAAACTGTATTTCTTATATGTATACTGTAATCATTTTTATGTCAGTCTCCCTCCTATCTCTGACCCCATCCCTTCCCTAACCTAATCTTCCCAATGAACCAGAATGAGCTACTCAAAATAACTTTCATGTCACACATAAATGTGAAGTAAAATAAAGTCTCACTTATGCTCTCAATAACCAAAGAACACATTTTAGGCCTCTGAAATTTTACAAAAGTTTAGGGACATGAATAACTGGCAAAATCACTTATGGGATAGAGACTGCAAAAATGGTTGAATTTGCACCATCTACATAAGTTATTGCTAAGAAACGAGGACAAACTAAGCTAGCAGTAGCAGTGCAAGTCACCTAGGACTATAACATATCTTATTTATCAAGACCCTTGCTGCATAATATGGTGGCAAATAGTCACATATTTATTTCTTAAATGTAACTAGTCAACTGAAATGTGCTAAAAACATACATTTCTGATGTCAAAGACATATTAGCACAAAATAATGAAAAAAATCCCAATTTTTATGTGTTAAAAATTTTTGAATATATGAACTTAAATAAGATGCATTATTAAAATTCACCTACATTTTTTCATGTTGATACTAGAAATTCTGTGGCACAAATTTTATTTCTTTTAGATAGGAATGATCTAGGGATTTTGATTTATTCAAGGCTAGATTATTTCCACTTTCATTCACTTGCAAATTCAATAGCAAAGGAAAAGTAGCAAACTCAGATACAAAGGTAAATTTTCTCTGAGTTTTGCAATATCATAAAGGATGACAAGAGACCTGATCAGAAGTTTTCCAATTCAATTTTATATTACAAAGTAACAGATGTTCACTACGTTTTTCATTTTGCTCAGATTTTTCATATAAGATACCATAAGAAAGTAATTTGAACCTTAAAGCAAATGTTTAGAAAATGCATATTTATAACTATCAATGAAACCTACAGAAAATTGAAGGTTACAAATAAAGCAAAACAGATTCAAGGAGTGAAAGAAAATTCACCTACTTTAGTACAATGCTAGACTTAATCTCATGAAACCTTTGGAAGAGCTGACTTAGAGTCCCTTCTTTCACCAGACTACTGGCCCAGAGATATTAAGTAACTTCCTTTAAGTCTTATAACTAATAAGTGACATGGTCTGGATTAAAATCCTGGTCTGACTCCAAAGACTAAGTTTTAGAAGAAAGTGTAATAAGGAATACAAAATTTCTCAAAAGAAAACACTATTTTCTCAAAGAAAAGAAAGCCCAAATTAAATATTCATTATTCCGCAAACTAATTAAAATGCTTTTTAAAAAGTTAGTTCAATATCGTACATTAAATTACGTAATTTGATTAAGGAAAGTTCCAAGTTGGGGACTATAAGAGGGCCTACCTTCAAAGTTAATTTTTTTCCTACTCCAGTGCTTTCTACAATTAGTATTTTTATTTGCACTTAGAAATAACTACTGAGAATTTCACTTACTTGGAATAGTACTAGTTTCTAATGCCACAATCTATCAAAAAGTAACTAAGAAGCCATTAAAAATCTCAGCAAGACTCAAACAATATTACCAATACTTCTATATCTCATTCTAAGAAGAGCTTAATAACTGCTAAGAATTATTCAATAAATCATGATTTTGAAAACTTGATATACACAGCAAGAGTTGTGACAATTTTACTTATACCTATGACACTCAGAAACTAATTTTTATAGACCCAAATCAATTCTTAGTAAACTGTAACTAAAGCAATCATACCCCAGTCAATTTATCTTATAAGTAGAGCATCAAAAGACACAGCAACTTGAAATTTAACAAATCATACTTTAAACTGCACTATTTGTCCTCATTAAATGATAAAAATTATGGAAACCACCTAAATGCCCAATGATGAATGAATGAGTAAAAAAGATGTGGTTTAGGCCAGGTGTGGTGGTGCATGCCTGTAAGCGGCAGCCTAGGAAGCCACGGCTGGGGCCAGGGATCACAGTTCGAGTTCCGCCAGGGGCACATAGTGAGACCAAGTTCCAAAAAAATATAGCTGGGCGTGGTGGTGCACACCTGTAATCCTAGCTATCTGGAAAGCTGAGGCTGGGATTGCTTGTGTCTGTGGTACCCCAGGCAATAGGCAACGTGAGTCTGCAGTTCCACAGGCAAAAATAGTAAGACCTAGTCTCAAAAAAAAAAAAAAAAAGAAAGAAAGAAAGAAAAGATGTGGTTTATATGCCCTCATTAAAGAAAATGTTCACTGCAAAAAAGATAAGGAGGAACCAGATATTGAAATTTACAATAAAAACTACACTGACAGCAAAAGTCTGAATAATTAACAAATATTAGATATTTTATTTTAGCATCCCATTGTACCAAATAATCAAAATTTCTTCAAAATTTGAGAAACTGGGTGAGTAACTGACCTAGGAGTCCCCAACATTAAAGCACTAAATTCAAGAGATGATAAGCAAAATAAAAGCTACTGAGAAGGAAAGGAATTTGGCAAGTTTACGCAACTGACCCACACATTCTATCACATTTTATCACGAATGAATGAGCCGTTAATAATATCCTAAGGATTAGAGAACAAGGTCCTCCACATAAATATTTTTCAATAGAGTTCCAAGAGATATATGCATGAAAAATAGTTTTATCATACATAATGGTTCTACTCCAGTAGTAATGAATATTGTCATTAAAATGCTAGATTACAACTGAATGTGGCAAGCAAAAAACTGTGAACAAATTTTTCAAAAGACCTTATTTTGATCAACTTTTAATGCAGTTTTTTCCACCTGAGAATAAGTGTGTAGCTCACAGAAAACTTTGTTAAATTCCAAATGACTATTAAGCTCTCCAGGTTGGTATTTAAAATCATAGCGCGATCAAGTCCAAGCATTCTCCACAATATATTCATAGGAAGGAAATATTCAGTTCATGTTCAATGAAATTGAACAAGTAATAACTATGAACCACTGGATTCAGATATTAAAAAAAACACTAGATTTTTTTCAAAAACCATGAGTGTTAAACAAGTAAAGCTTAACTTTCCTACACTTAAAATAAGCCTGTATCACAAGGTGATTTATCCTAAGAATAAAATGATCTTTCATTATCCTCAGCTTAAGTTGATATATATAATAATCCTTAAAATTCCTATACATGTTAAGACAACCATTAATTTGTATGTTTTTTTGTTTTTTGTTACTATTTTTGTTAATACCCAAAAGTTTGAAAGTTAATAAAAATCAGTCTGCTTTAGAGAATATAGGCAATTTAGGGATAATAAGAATAATAATCACATGTTGCAACCAAAAGAAAATCATGAACCATTATTTCCTTTATCTGTTATTTTAAGAGCTTCCCTCTTTGGATTGATTCAAAAGAAAAACTAGAACATAAGAAATGTTTAACAAAACAAAAGAAACCCAAGTGAATGAGAAAAAAAACCTCTGCCCTACACATAAGTGATAAAAGGTCTGATAACAAAGATCCACAAATAACTCACACAACTTAACAAAAACATGACAAGAAGTTCAGACAGAAAATGGGGAGAAGATCCAAAAAGATATTTCTCCAAAGAGAAAACACAAATTTCCAACAGGCACATGAAAAAATGCTCAACAAGACTAATAATCAGGGAAATGCAAATCCAAACCATAATGAGATACCATCTTAATACCAGTAAGAATGGCTCCTATCAAAAAAACGGGCAACAAAAAGTGCTTTGCATGGAAGTGGAGAGAAAAAAACACTCTTATACTGTTGGTGGGAATGTAAATTGATCCAGTCACGGTGGAAATCTGCATGGAGGACCCTTAAACTAATGAAAATGGAACTACCTTTCCACCCAGCAATCCCACTTGTAGGAATTTACCCAATGGTTATAAAAACACTAATTCAAAAGGACATCTGTACTCAGATGTTTATTGCAGCATTATCTACAGTAGCCAACATATGGAAAGAACCCAAGTGCCCCAAAGTAGATGAATGGATCAAAAAGTGGTGGAATATGTACACAATGGAATATTATTCATCAATCAAAAAAGAAAAAACTATGTCATTCGCAGCAACATGAACGGAGCTAGAAGGAATTATACTAGCAGAAATAAGTCAGAAAGAAAAAGAGAAATACTGGATAGTCTCACTTATATGAAGGAGATAGGGAAAACAGATAAGAAAAATTTAAAGCTACTTTCAGCAGAAATGAAATATAGAGCAAGAGATAGGGAGAGGGGAAATCAGCAGTGGGATGGGTACAAGAAATCAAGACGATGGAGCATGGGTGACAGGGTGGTGAGAGAACCCTGGGCTGACAATGATGCAAAAAATAAATAAATTTTTATTATAAATAAATATATAATATAAATAATATAATATAAATAATCATTATAATTTTGTATTTTAAAAAATACAAAACAGAACAGCAGCATCAAATACTTTATCAAGGCAGAAAAAAGTTAAACAATTTGGTCAAGCTTTATGTGGAAAAATGATGGGAGAACCAGAAAGCTTCTGCCCTTTAACAACTAACCTCTACTAGAGGAAGACAAACCTCTGCCAACTTCATTCACTACTTTCTCTAACACCTAATAGTAGGCTGAGAACACAAATCCCTTTCTACAATATATATAGCTAATATATCATTTTCTTGTGAACTCAACTCTAGACAGTCATTAAGTTCCCTGATATTTAAGTATACACATTTTCATAAAAATTTTATTCAAGTAGAATAGGGATGCAATACCTTTAAAGCTCAATGTCAATTTGCATTTTTATGTTATGCCATTAATTTTAAGCAATTAAATAAAATTTATGATAATTTGAGCTGGTAAACATTAGGTATACTAAGTCTTGAGGAAAACCGTAAGTTTGATTAAATAAACCTAAACAACATCAAAAATTCTAGAAAAACTGTCAATTGGTGGTAAAAATCACAATATAGTTTATCAGCCCCTAGTCATGACTCGCTTATTCCTGATGCTCTTTCCTGTTACCTCTTCTGTTTCCCTTCTCATCATTTTCATATATTCCAAATCACCATATGGGTACTCTAATCATCACTAGAGATTTCCCACAGAAACAGTTACGTGTGTGTGTGTGTGTGTGTGAGTGAGAGAGAGAGAGAGAGAGAGAGAGAGAGAGAGAGAGAGAGAGAGAGAGAGAGAGAGAATTCTGCCACTTTATTTCTTTTGGAGAAAATGGAAAATTTCACTATTTGTTGTATTTCTATGATATGTATTGTTTTGACTACTTGAAAGCAAAAAAACCTTTAATAGTTATATTCAGTAAACCACTTGCATTCAAATGTCTAACTAATTTTTTCTTCTCTATCAAGTTAAATTATGAATGAACATCACAAATTCCCTCTACCTAGTTTGGTATCACCAATATTTCACGTTTAATCTCATCAATACCTCAAAGTACACAACTCTTTACTATATACTTATCCCTTTCTGTATTAATTTAAGCAGTTTCAACATTTTAGCATGTAAGCAAAAATGTATTTAGCAACTGCCCTGTAATACCCTATAAAACAAATGCAATTTTTTTTAGAAAAAGGCAAAGTATCAAGCTGGTAATATTGATAATGTGTTCATAATTACATTCTTTTAAAAACTGGTAAATCTATCATCATGCAATTTTTGAAAAAGCATTGACTAAAAAAGCAATTTAGAAACATTGCAATACCAGCTCTGGCAATTTGAAAATATGTGAAATTAATACATAATCTCTAAGAATACTTATCAGATATTTGGGAATCATTTTGTATGAAATATGAAGGCTTTTCCTAGATAAAAGATTTCATTTCTTTTTACAAGTTACATTTAGATTACAGAGGACTATGATAAGATGGGTGGTAAGGGAGGGTCTTTGTTTCACTCCCAAGAAGATAATATGACTATTACCCAGAAGACCACTAAACGACAGGGTCCTGACACTTGGGGAGATACTATGGCACAATCAAGTAAGAACTGCGCAAGAAAATACAGTCACACTTCATTAAACAAGGTGTGGATAGAGAAGAAAGCCTGGAGGCTATGGACTTGGGGCAAGGTAGCTGCCACACAAATTTCAGGGCTACAGACATTGGGAGAAGGGAGCTGAGCAGTGTGGAGAGCCACACAGCTTTGACTGAGGGGAAACATGTGCAGAGGAACTTGGGTACTCCCAAAAGGCCAGGTCCCCAGTGACTAAAACAAGGACGGTGAACTGGGCTACAAAACTCTTCCCCTATGCCCGGAGACTGGTTACTGACCTCATGAAAGACTGACAGCATGCAGACACTCATATTTGGAACTAAAAAGGGGGAATATCAGCAATGTCACACACACAAGCTATGCAATCTCCCCAAGAAATTCCCAGAAGTAAGGACCACTCCAGGTCCATATCCTTCCCCCCACCTCCCCAAACCCTGATGTAGTAACTGCCAGATGAGTTCTCCTGAACAATGGAAGAGAGGAAGACCCAAAAAAAAAAAAAAAAAAAATCAAGACCACAGCACCACCTGTAAAGTAGAATTAATGCAAATCACCCTGTGACTGCAACATAATACTTAGAAAAATAGAGACTGAAAGCCACAAAATGAGTAGACAAAACACAGCACATGGTGCATGAATAAGTAAAGAAATATGTATCACAAGGAATGAACAATTCTCTATAATCCAACCCCTAAGACTTCATCTTCCTATCCAACAGAGTTAAAAACTGCCATGAGAAAGGAATTCAAAGAAATGAAAGACAATGTAGTAAAGCAAGTCAAAGAAATATAAAAACTTTGTAAACATAATCAAAGAGATACAACAAAATTCATAAATATAAATGTAATGAGAAATGAATAGAAGTTGAAGTTTTGAATTTAAAAGGGGGCCAAATATAAAAATGTCAATAGAAGAGATACAAAATTATAAAGAAATCTATGGAAGAATGCTATGGAAATACAACAGACCAAACAGAAGCTTGAAATAGTTATATCAATATAATAATGCAAAGGACCCAGGTGTAGGAAAAGAAATACAAAAGAGAAATGAAAAGACATTTCCAGAACCACCTAACTCCATTAGGAAAGGCAACATAAAGATAACGGGTATTCCAGGAAAAGGAGACAGAAGGGATCCAAGAACACATTCAAAAGAAACAGAAGAAAACTTCCCAAACACACAGAAAGAACCAAATGTACAAGTCCATGAACCTAAAAGAACATCTGGTTATCTAAATGTAATTAATATTTACACCAAGACACACAGTTATGACACTACCAAGAGTTCAAAACAAAGAAAGAATAATAAAAATGGCAAGGGGAGCCCAGTTCCCACCGGGACTGAACCAACTATACCCATGGAGGCTCTGCCTTCCCCTTGCAGACTGCACCGGAATGGGGACAAGAAGTTGTCTGCCCCCTAATCACATTTCTGAAAGGGCAGGGGTTGGCTCTCAGGGGACCTGGACCATCTTAAGTGACAGACCGGAACCAAGGGGCTAGAGAGCACCACATCTTCGCCTAGTTCACTCAGGAACCAGGCCAACTATACCCCTGAAGGCTCTGCCTCCCCTTGCAGACTCCCCAGAATGAGAGGGGGCTGCCAGCGGGTCAACGGGGGTTGAGGAAAATGGGGTTAGGGGAAGGGGGGTTGTTATAAACCCATCTGGATTGCTCTAAATCCAGTCAGGAACAACAAAATCACTGACTCAGCAGCAGATACACATCAAGATGGACGTGAGGAGAAAGAACTCAGGTCCAGGACAAACATGACAGATCCAGGGGACACAGGACTATGACACCAACTATAGTGACAAACTGTCTCAGAAATATATCCACGAGATTTCCACAGATGGGAATGGAATTCCAGTTCAGAGATGTCATCAGTGTGAGCTAAGTACCCTCCCATTTCACGGGGAGAGGAAGGCCACAGAGATGGGGTAGTGGCCCCACAACGAGCCTGGCCAACCATCTACCTAATGCCTATCCTGATTAAGAACTTTGTATGTGGACATGGGCTGGAGAAATACTCCCAATACCAGAGATGGAACTACAAAACAAAGAAGAAGCAAAATGTGACAGAAACTGGATCAGAGAAGATGACCAGTAAAAAGGAGGAGGCACTGAAAGGATCTAAACACGCAAGACCTAGCTACCCGTAACAGGTACAGGAAAACTAAGTACAGGCCACTGTCTCCCAGGAAAACATGTCTATACCTGGCAAAAGACATTGCTCCAGAAGAGAATAGGAAGAATCCAAAGGACTAAAAACTGACTAATAACTGGCAGTGATAGAAATGATGGCGTGACCAGAGAAGGGGATAGGGGGAGGGGAGGGGGAAGGAACTCCCAAATGGCAAGAAAAAAAAGAAATGTAAACAAATCTTATAGAATTAAAAACAATTTAATTGTGATCATGCATCTAAAGAATTAGAACCTATATCTCAGAATCATTATGTAGTACTGTAAACCAGTGTTACCTTAATTAAAAAAAAAAAAAGTGAAAAAGAAAAAAGGCTAGGGGAGAAAAAAGAAGAGGCAGCTTACAAAGGTAATCTCATCAGGCTTTCATCAGATTTCTCTAGGAAAATCTACAAGCAAGGACAGAGTGAAATGATGTACTCAAAATACTCAAATATAAGCACTACCAACTAATAATGCCATATCCAGATTAGACTCTTTTCTAGGTATGAGGGAGAAATAAAGGCATTTCCAGACTCCCCCTCCCCAGCAAAAAAAAAAAAAGAGTTGAAGGAATTTGCAAATACTAGGCATCCCTTACAAGATATGTTGAAAGGAGCTCTCCTAGTTAATTCAAAGAGCATACATGGAACTAGACATAAAACATAAATTTTTATGCTTTAAACATAAAATTTAAAAAAGAAAAAGATGGCAGCAATAAATCCTCATCCATCAATAATCACTCTAAATGTAAACTGACTGAATTCATCAGTCAAAAAGGCACAGTGTGGCTGGTTTTAATGAACTTTTTATTGTCTCCAGAAGACCCATCTAAACTCCAAAGATAAACATAGGCTTAACATAAATGGTTTGAAACAATCTTACAAGCAAATGGGACTCAAAATCCACAAGAGTAGTAATATTTATATTAGATAAAACAGCCCTCCCACCTAGAAGGTATGAAAGATGAAATACACATATACACACACAAACACACACTCACGCATGCATCAAGTGAAGCAACATCTAAATATATAAGGTAAATAAATATACATTATGTGTAACATACATGTTTTATATATAATATATATAAAGACACAAAACAAGTGTCAATAAATTCATGAAGATTCAAATCATATCAAGTATCTTCTCTGACCACAATGGTGTAATGAAATCAACCCCAAGAAGTAGTGTGACGAGGCAGAACAATCTCTAGATTGACAAAAGCCTGTGTACCGCTACATCTGTGTCCAGCACCTCTGTCACACTGCTATCATAGCCATGACCAAAAGACTGAAAGGGATTTGCAAAGGAGATAAAGCTAAGGTGAAGGATGAGTCACAGAGAAGATCTACAAAGTTATCTGCTAACCTGTTCCTTCAAAGTCAGAGACCAAGTCTATAAAAGCTCTGCAAAGAAGAGAAGGCACCCAAAGGAAAAAAAGCATCAAGATGCTGACAAAAAGAGTAATAATCCTGAAGAAAACAGATGAGGCACAAAAAGCTAAGGTGTTGGAAATGCAAGTGAAGTATGTGGACTTTTGATAACTGTACTTCTCATAATTTTACAATTTGAAAACTATATCAAGTTTTATAAAAATGTTTTTTGAAGCTACAGTAGTGGCACAAAGAAAACATAATTGCCATTTTGGAAGATGAACATATAACACTAACAGAATGTCTCTGAAGCTGATGTGATATGGGGAGAAGGGGGATATCTTTCCCTTTAAGAGATTTCCTCTTGGTTCCCAAGAGGAGAGAACCACACAGTAGCCACTGTGGCACTAACATCTTGTGGTATGGAAAACCTAAATTTTGCATTCAACTTGACTCCCTTAAACCCAGAGAAACCTGTTGAGACCCACCTCCAAAGTTAGTTGTTAGTATGTCAGGCAATAAAGAATTTCCAAGTGTTACCCTTTAAGATGGCATCCTTCAAAAAAGTCAGTTTTTCAAGACAGTGAATCTTCAGATTGGTAAATTTCACATTTTCATTTCATTAAGTGAAAGTCAGATTCAGCTCGCAAAACATTATTAAACAACATACTAAATGTGAAATATCAACCCTCGCTCTAAACTTTCCCTATTCAGAGCATCAAACGAAAATTCCATTGTGCTTTACGGTGGATTTCTGGTTTTGATAGTCCATGGAAGACTAGAGTCTGCAAGTTAATGATCTGTTAATGTTAATGATCTGTTAATGATCTTTCTTCCATATCTGCTGGATTACTATGTTTATTTATGAAAAGTTTCTTTAACAAAGCTGAACTATTTGGGGATAAAAATCAACCACAAAAAGAAAGCAGGAAAAGCCTCTAATATGTGAAGAGTAAATAACATAGTATAGAAGGAGACTACAGGGTTAAAGAGAAAATCAAAGGGGAAATCATAAATAGTTGGAAACAAATGAAAACAAAGATATGACCTACAGAAACTATGGTACACAGTGAAACAGTACTAAAAGGAAAGTATGTAGCAAAATAGGCCTCTATCAAGAAACAACAAAAATCTCAAATAATCTGACCTTACATCTTATTAAAGAACAAGTGAAACCAAAAGCTCATAGAATGAAACAAAGACCAAATATCTAACAGAAATCAAAAACGTAGTATAAAAAAATAAAGAAAACATCAAATGATAGTCAAAAAGATCAATGAAGCCAAAAACTAGCTTTAGGGGGGAAAAATGTTGGCTCACAAAAGGGTAGAAAACAAACAGAACCAGAAATGAAAAAACTTTTTTTTTGAGACTAGGTCTCGCTATTTTTGCCCATGGAAACACAGGCTCACGTTGCCAGGAGTACCATGGGCTCAAGCAATCCCCAGCCTCAGCTTCCCAGGTAGCTGGGATTACAGATGCTCAGCTGTTTTTTTGGAACTATGTTGCTCCAAGCAGGACTGGAACCGCGATCCGTGGTCCCCATCCGCGGCTTCCTAGGCTCCACTTACAGGTGCCAGCGGCTTCCTAGGCTCCACTTACAGGCATGTGCCACCATGCCCGGCTTAGAAATAAAAGAACTTATAACAAACATTTCAAAATAGATGATCTTAAAATTTATTAGTAATAGTTATGTGCCAATAAACTGAATAACCTAGAAGAAATGGAAGGTTTCATAAAAATATACCTTCGGAGACTTAATGAAGAGAAAACTTGGACAGATACATATGGAAACTAAACAGTAATCAAAAGTTTCCTAAAAAACAAATGCCCAGGACCAAGTGGTTTCACTAGTAAGTTCTACCAAACTTTCAAAGGATAATTAATATCTATCATTTTCAAACTTTTCCTAAAATCTGAGGAAGAGGAAATGCCCAAACACATTTGATGGGGCCAACATTACTCTGATACCAAAAGCAGACAAAGGCTTAAAAAAAAAAATTACAGGTCAATATCTGTAAACATAGATGCACAAATCCTCAACAAAATATTAGCAAACAACATACAATAATCCACTGAACCGTTAATCATGACCAAGAGGGATTTATTTCAAGGATATAAGGGTTTTCCAATATTTGCAAATTTGTCAATGTAATGCATCATAAAAACTCAATGAACACAGAAAACACAGATTTATATTGATGATTCAACATCCATTTACGATAAAATCTCTCAGTAAATGGAAATAGAAAAAACTTATCTCAACCTAATAAAGAATCTATGACATGCCCTTATCTAACTTCATACTCAATGGTTAAAAACTGAAAACCTAAAAAAGAAAAGGTACAAGACAAGGAATGTCCCACTTTCACCAAAGCTAGGAAACATAATATTGAAAGTCCTATCTAGAGCAATAAGGCAAGAGAAAGGTTAAAAAAAGGAATGCAAATTGGGGAAGAAGTAGTAAAACTATCACTATCTGTAGATGACATGATAATATTCATAAAAACCCTAGATAACACACACACACAGCACTACTAAAAACAGTAAAGTGGCAGTTTACAAATCAATTTTAAAAATCAATTATGTTCCTATATACAAAAAGTGAAAATTAAAAACTTTTTAAAACATACTTTCTATTGCAGAAAAAACCTAGGAATAAGCTTAAAAAAATAAAACCTAGGAATAAGCTTAACAAGGAGTGTTATGGTGGCGCATGCCTGTAGCCTGCAGCCTAGGAAGCCGCAGCTAGGGGCATGGAGTGAGACTTAGTCCCAAAAAAATAGCTGGGCGTGGTGTACGCACCTGTAATCCCAGCTACCTGGGAAGCTGAGACTGGGGATTGCTTGAGTCTGTGGTACCCCGGGCAACATGAGCCTGCGGTTCCATGGGCAAAAATAGCGAGACCTAGTCTCAAAAAAAAAAAAAAAAAAAAAAAAAAAAAAAAAAAAAAAAACCATTACAAGGAGGTAAAGTAAATTGTACAATGAAAACTGTGGACAATGTTAAAAGAAAGACACAAAGAAATGGAAAGATACTAACTTGCTCATTGATTGAAAGACTAAACATAGTTAAAATCATCATCATACCCAAAGCAATAGATAGGTTCAATACACTCTTTATCAAGGCTCCAATGGCATTTTTCAAAGAAACAGAACAAACAGTACTGAAATGTATAGGGGACCCCAAATAGTCAAAGAAAGCCTAAAAAATGAGGAATAGTGGTATCACAGACTTCAAACTATACTGTAAAGCTATAGTAACCAAAAGAAGAATAAAAATAGAAATAAACACAACTGAGAGTACAAAAAACCTCACACTTATATGGACAAGTTAATCTATGATAAAGAAATCAAAAATATACAATGGAGAAAGAAAAATCTCTTCAACAAATGATGCTGGGAAAATTGGACTTGCATGTGACTACATGCAAAACAATGAAACTAGACCACTCACCACTCACTCAAACACACAAAAATTAATTCATAATGAATTAAAGATCTGGATGTGAAACCTGAGATGTTAAAAAACAAAGAGGAAAACATAGGCAACACACTCCACAAGAATACCTTCAAACAGGTCTGTACAGTGAAAGCAGCTCAGTAAAATGGGAAGACACCCTATCAAATGGGTGAAAAATATTTGCATACCATAAATCTGGTAAGGGAGTATTTTCAAGGAATATACATAACTCAGAACTCAACAACCAAACACACACAGACACACACAGAGAATATCAAGAATTGGAAGAAGTGCTAACCAGACACTTCTCCAGAGAAGACAAGAGACCAAGCACAGGAAAAGAAAAAAATGTTCATTAATTATTATCAGGGAAATGCAAATCAAAACCCCAATGAGACAGCATGTCATACCAGTGAGAATGACCCTTATTAAAAACACCAGAAACAAGTGTTGGTGAGGATGTGGAGAAAAAGGAACCCTCAAACACTGTTGGCAGAAATGCAGAATGGTCCAGCCCTTACAGAAAACAGTATGGTGGTTTCTCAAAATATTAAAAATAGATCTACCATTATGATCCAGCAATTCTACTCCTCAGTCTTTACCCAAATAATGTAAAAGCTCTAATTTGAAGGGTTATATGTGCCCCTACACTCAACGCAGCATTATTTACAATAGCCAAGTTACGGAAACAACCTAACTGTTCAAGGACAGATGAATGGATTAAGAAGATGTGGTATTTTATTACTCAGTCATACACACACACACACACACACACACACACACACACGCACACAAACTGTTGCTTTTTGCAGCAACATGGATGGAACTAGGGTCAGTGAACTAAGATGGAACTAAGTGAAGTCAGGAGATGGAACTAAGTCAGGATAATGAAGTCAGGAGAAAGACAAAACCAAATGATTTCACTCATATGTAGGATTTAGAGAAACTAAAAGAGTGGGACAAAATCAATTTATAACAACTTAAAAATTTGACTATAAAATTGAGTTTACTAATATGGCCAGGGCAGGGTGGAAAGCAAAGTGTAGAGGGGTGTCAATGGACTACAGTGGAAGACTATACCACTTTGGTGGCGGTATGATCAGAGGTATGATCATACCGCTCAAGCATATACACTGTTGTAAACCAATGTTATCTCAATAAAAGAATGGTAGGGAAAGAAAACGAAAACAAGTGATTCTTCAGTGAGGATGCCAAGATCATTCACTAGAGAAAGAACAGTGTGTCCAACAAATGGTACTGGAACAACTAGATATTCACATGCCAAAGAAATATGTTTGCCTTTTATGCTATATATAAATATTAACTCAAAATTAACCATAAGCATAAACATAAGAGCTAAAACTATAAAATTTACACAAAAACAAAGGTTACATTTTCATGACCTTAGATTTGACAAGGGATTCTTGTCAATACCAAAACAAGAGCCACAAAGTACAAATAATTTGGACTTAAATTTTTTAACTTTCATGATTCAAAAACAACTTACTAAATGCAGTATTTATAAATCAATTTAAATACGTGAAGGATCTACATCTCAAATATATACTGCTGAAAGGAATGTAAAATGGTGCAGTAACTTTGGGGAACAGTGCAAGCAGTTCTTCAAATGATTCAACAAAGAGTCGCCATATAACCCAGCAATTCCACTCCTAGATACATAACTACGATAATTTAAAGGTGTTCAAACAAAACTGGTACACTAATGTTTACACTAGTGTTATTCATAATAGTCAAAATATGAAAACAATCTAAAAGTTCATCAACTAATGAACTAGCATTAGTCTTGTAAGGACCCAAGGTCAAAAGACAAGGAGACTACTGGATTGCTCTCTGCATATAGGTCTACCAGGGTTTCTTCTGAAAGTTCTTGCACAGGGTGGGGGCTCCAATTCTGGTCTACAATATGAAATCACTGTGCAATAGAACAGTGCAAGCTGCTTCAGTAAGAACAAATGAAATGAAACATCATGAAAGTGCTAAGAAAAACTGGTACAAAATCAAATCCAATCAACATTCATGCCATCTTTTATTTCCCACAACTCGTGAAAGTTGGAAGGGTTCCCCTTGTGATTTAAAAACATCTTTCAGAGCTTTAATTTATATTATTCCCCTTCAGTCCCCACCCCCACAAAAAACCTAAATACTATTTTAATTCTCTCATTCAATCTGCATTAGTCATTTAAACCTGCATTATCACTTAAACCTGCATTAGTTCTAAATAAAGGTTTGATTCTACCATGGTTTTGGCAAGAAAGTATTATCTTGCATTACTTTTTAGCAACTTGGTCAACAAAAATACTCAGGATACCACAAATGCTGGGAAAAGGGAGAGTACTTTAAAGATACAGAGATGCCAAATTTCAGAGAATGAAATTTTTCAAGACATGGCAACATCTCTTACAATCCAAGAGCAGATAAAATATAAGACAGGAGTTCTGAAAATGACCCTCAAAAGTTCTCATCACAGAATTCACTATAATGCTTAAGACAATTTGGATCTCATGTCTTTCCATGATTATTCCCACTACAAGTAGTTAACTTCTCTGTGCTTGCAGTTTATACTTCTGACAGGGACAACTCAATAAACGACCATTTTCAGGACAAAACTTAAAGGCCAAGTAATCTAATCTGCTGCTGATCAGCTCAGAAACTGACTTTCCTTGGACCAGGTACCCTTGTAAGATCAGTCAGCAAGGTCATGGTAACAATATTCTCCCAATAGAAAACATGATCATGTTATATGTAAGCATCTACTTCGGGTTACTCCCTCAGTAAAATCTGAGGCAGGCCCCTAGAAATAGTCACATCATCAGCTGAGATGATCAGAGTCAAAACCAGTATCTAACATATTAAAACACGAAAAATGTATACGTTCATGATTCACGTAGGTAGAAAAATAATTACTGAGTTTCAAAATAGGAAAAACTTGAAAAACAAAATTCTCTGCCTATTTCTGATAGATCATCAAATTCTGCTTGACTTCCTTCAAGTGCTGGGGAATTCTATACCAAATAAAATTGTCAGACTAGCCGGGCACAGTGGCACGTGCCTGTAAACAGCTTATGGAGTCGTGGCTGGGCCTGGGGATCACGATTGTAGTGCTGCCCAGGACAACACAGTGAGACCTAGTCCCCCAAAAAATAGCTGGGTGTGGTGGCACGTGCCTGTAATCCTGCTACCTGGGAAGCTGAGGCTGAGGATCGCTTGAGTCGGTGGTACCCCAGGCAACGTGAGCCTGCAGTTCCATGGGCAAAAATAGCAAGACCTATTCTCAAACAAATAAATAAATATATAAAAAATAATAAAATAATAATAAAAATAAAGAAAAAATTAAATTGTCAGGCTAGCCAGGCATGGTGGCACACACCTGTACTCCCAGTTACCCGGGAGGCTGAGCCTGGAGATCACTTGAGTCTGTGGGTTCGAGACCCTGGGCAACATAGTAAGACCTAATCTCTTAAAAATAAAAATTGGAAAAAAAAAAAACTGTCAGACTAAAAAATTTTATACCTTAGACCAAACTCTACCTTTTGTAAACTGCCATTAGCTTCAGATTTTTTCTGAAGAACAAGTTTACTCAACTAAGAATTCTTCAAGTATATGACTAGTCTAGTTTCCCACCAGCATTCTGTAAACTAAACCCATTTAATGATTTAAATGTAAATTGTTCTTTCTGCAACAGAATTCTGGAACCAGGAACATCCTGACTTCTTTGGGCATGACCTACTTTGTTCTAATCATCCTTCAAATACGCACCTAGAATTAAAGTCATTATCTCTGGGATAGACAAGAATATGTCGATTCACTTTTAGGAACTGGTCACTAATCTTATTTATGAAACATTTCTTTTCAGGAGCTACACCACATATTGATTCATATTGAAAAACTTCAGTGAATTTCCTGGATGTCTTCAGCATTAGTAAACTTTAATTATATTCTAAATTCTAAACACTTTACCAGCAAAAGAACGTTCAAATTTTTAACAATATCTCAATTGTGATATTGTTGTTAATGCCATGAGACCAAGATAAAACTGTGTTTAAATACTAATTTTTTCATGTAACGTCTGTGAGAATTACCCTGCCCACACTAGCAGTCTCCCATTCTACCTGCCGGAGAGCTTTTACTGACTGTAGATGCTCAACCCAAACAAAAGGTTTTCTAACTATCTTAAGAGTGCTGATCCAAAGCATCCTACTCCATAAAAATAACCTCAAAAAGAATTGCATGTGTTTTTCATTTATTTTGAAATTTTTGATTACATTATATACATCATTGCATACCCCACAGTTCTCCCACAACCTTGTCACCCATGTAATCATCATTTTGATTGCTTGTGCTCATCCCTCCCAATTCCTCCCTCCCTCCCTTGCTGTATGCTTTATTTCTGCTGTCAGTTTAAATTTTTCCTTGTCCTTTGTTGCTTTTCCTTATATCCCTCATATAAGTGAGACCATCATCAGTCCCCCCCTTTTTTTTCTGGCATATTTCCTATAACATGATTCCTTCTAGCTCCATTCAAGTTGCTACGAATGACAAGAGTTTGTCTTTTGTGATTGTTGAGTAATATTTTATTGTGTAAATGCACAACTTTCTGATCCATTCATCTGTTCGGGGCATTTGAGTTGTTTCCATTACCTTGCTATTGTAGATAGTGCTGCAATAAACACAGGATTACAGGTATCCTTTTGAATTAGTGTTTTTGTATCCTTTGGGTAGATTCCCAGCAGCAGAATTGCTAGATCAAATGGCAATTCCATTTTCAGTAGTTTGAGGATACTTATGTTTTAAGGGATTATGTGACTCCTGATAAAATCAGCATGAAGTTGTTATGGAGGTTTACCAGCCTGGACTAAAGAACAGACATTTCAAAATGAAAGACTGGGCTCCCAACTTTCAATGGGTAGGAAACAGATGGAAAATGCTACCCTGCTAAAAACAGGTGTCATATATTGTAGGCGGGGAGGAGGTTCCATAAAGTGGAACCAAAAGCAAGAGAAATCAGTAAGTTAGGGAAAGAGTTCTAGGTTTTAGCACTGGGCCTAATCAAGAAACATTCATTGCCCCCAAAGGAGACCCTAACAATATAAGCTTGGCAGGATTTCAAATTTGCTACTGCTGCATGACCCAATTCTCCCCAGTTTGAACCAGAGAAACTGTACTTGTTTCCTCACCATTTTATACTGGGTGTATCTTTTCAGTTCCTACTCTGTATCAAGAGGGACACAAAATCCTTCTATCAAGTAGTGGAATTGAATCCTCCCCATTCCTCTTTAAAATCAGAGCTGGCCTTACGGCCTGTTTAGACTAATAGAATACAGCAAAAGCAAAATGATTAGAGAAATTTAGCAGCTTTTAATTCTTACCCTCTTAGAATGCTACTGCCACTATATAAAACCCAAATTACTCCTAGCAGAAATCACATAAAAGAGAACCAACTGCTGGGCCCCACTAACAGCTCTAAGTAACTGTCATATGCTTCAGCCAGATCATCTTAAACCAGTCAGTGCCAGTCAGATGATTGAAGCCACAATAAGATTAAAGAGAAACAAGCAAACAAGTCTGACTAAGTCCAGCTCAAATAGTGAGCAAAAAATTATTTAAACAACTATACTTTGGAATTGGTATGCAGTAATAGATAACTGGGACATGGTAAATAAAATAACCATGCATCTATATTTAATCAAATAAAATCCACAGTTCAATACATGCTTTTATCAAACATCAACCGAAGGAAAAGAGATTGGAAATTCATGCAGTTGAAACTAATGTATAATGTAAAATACCCAGGACCATGAGTCACTATCACTATATTCCAGGTTAATGTTAGGTATAGTTTCCAAAGTTAGACTATCACAGAAGAAACTCTCAAAATTCTTCCGGAGAGCTATCCAAACTCCAAACCTAAATTTTAAGTGGATAAGAGAGGAGTGACATTAGGCCCGGCACGGTGGTACGTGTTTGTAAGCGGCAGTCTAGGAAGCCGCAGCCAGAACCAGGGATAGCAGTTCGAGTCCCGCTGGGAGCATGTAGTGAGAACTAGTTCCAAAAAAAACTAGCTGGGTGTGGTGGCGCATGCGGTGGCACGTGCCTGTAATCCCAGCTACCTGGGAAGCTGAGGCTGGGGATTGCTTGAGTCTGTGGTACCCCGGGCAACATGAGCCTGAGGTTTCACTGGCAAAAATAGCAAGACCCAGTCTCACAAAAAAAAAAAAAAAGGAGTGACATCAACTTACAAATGAAAACAAAGTGGGCAACACCCTTGAATTAAGAGTCACTTTTTAAAAAGTCTTTCAATTTTCAACTTCAACTAAACTCTTGAGATATACTGTAACTTGAAAGAGAATATAAAAGCGAACTCAGAATTGTAGGTCATTTTTTAAGAGTATATAGACAGTGCAGAATTAATTTTTGAGGCCAAAACAAAATGAACATTATCTCAATTTTAACAGAGTTCTTTAATTATGGAGAAAGCATAGGTAGTGACGAAGCACCACAAGTCAAACAACCTGGGGCCATTCTGACAGGGTGTCTGATGGCAAACATTCACTTAATTATTTTTGGCATTGATTCCTCAACCATAACCTATCAAACAGCTACTACTAATACTCCACAAGATTCAAAAAGAACATGGACACCACCAAATTAATAAACCAAGAAAGAATATGTTTAACTATAAGTAATACAATTTTTAAATTACTTTTAATACCTCTTATCTAATTAGAGTCACCATAAAATGAGATTATTACATGTTCTGTTCATAGTTTTATTAACAGTTTTAAAGAAAAGGTATTATTACCCTATTTTACGTAATAGTAAACTAAGGCATTGAGAGGCTAAATAACTTTCTAAGATCTCACATACAAGAGACAAATATCAAATACAAGCGTTTTTTGAGTTAACACAACTCTTAAACCAAAACTTTTAAATTCTATCCTTTGCTATTTCACCATAGAGTCTGAAATCCAAGATCTAAATACAAAATGAGAATTCTAGCATCAGAAACGCAATCAAGTAGCTCCTGTATTGCCATCAGCAATGGACTCGAACTAGGAGATCTAAATCTAATGCAAACTGTGTATTACCTACACTTGCGTGCAAGTTAACTTTTCTAGGCTTTATATTTTTCACTGATAAGATCTAACTAAAAACATTTTAAGATTTTCCAACTTTGAAATTTTAGTTTTTTTAAATTAAATGTTTTCTAAAATTATAAGGACTCAAGAGTGGGATCTCAGAAACATTAGTGTAATTAATCTATATTCTTTTGGGTTACTATGCATTTCCAATTACTATCAATTACTTGATGCACAACAAAAAGTTCTACTTCCAAAAAAAACATTCATTTTAGCTTATCACAACCACTATAATAAAGCATACTCTCCCCCCTTCCAAAAAAGAGCTGAATCCAGCAAATAATTTAACAGCTAATAAAATCAAGCACACCACTGTAGTTATGTTATCTAAGGAGAATATCAGAAATATTCATAATGTTGCTCAAAGATTTTGGGAAAAGTTGCATAAAACAAAAGTAAAGGAAAAATGAACAGAAAATCAACAGAAATAAAATAGTTTTTCATCAAGAAGTTCAGATGGATGTGAAATATGTATTTTGAAAATATGAGTTTTATTCTCAAACATTGAAATGTTTCACAGAATCGAATACCCAGAAATAAAGCCACACATATACGGTCAACTAATCTTTGACAAAGGGCAAAAAAAATACCCTGGAACAAGGAGAGCCTCTTCAGTAAATGGTGCTGGGAAAACTGGATCAAAACTTGTGAAAAAAAAAAAAAAATGGACCAGGACAACACCCTCACACCCTGTACAAAAATTAACTCAAAATGGATAAAGGACCTGGAAGTGAGACCTGCAACCATAAAATACATAGAAGAAAACCTGGGCAAAACCCTTCATGAATTTCACCTCAGAAATCCATTTGGGGAAACAACTATGGCCGGCAAAAAAATGAAGGAAAACATAAACAGATGGGACTATATAAAACTAAAAAGTTTCTGTTCAGCAAAAGAGACAATAAACAAAACAAAAAGAAACCCAACCGAATGGGAGAAAATTTTTGCCCTCCAGACAATTGACAAGGGTCTCATAACAAAGATCCACAAAGAGCTCCTACAGCTCAACAAAAACAAAGCAAAAAACCCACTCAAAAAATGGGAAGAACTAAAAAGACACTTCACCAAAGAGGAGATACAGATGGCTAATAGACATATGAAAAAATGTTCCACATCACTAAAAATCAAGGAAATGCAAATTAAAATCACACTGAGATACCATCTTACACCAGTAAGAATGGCCCATATAAAAACAGACAACAGCAAATGTTGGCGTGGATGTGGAGAAAAAGGAACTCTCTTACACTGCTGGTGGGAGTGCAAACTGGTCCAGCCACTATGGAAGACTGTGTAGAGGACCCTCACACAATTGAAAGTGGACTTACCATTTGACCCAGTAATCCACTACTAGGAATCTACCCAGAGGACATGAAAACATTAATTCAAAAGGACACCTGTACATGCATGTTCATTGCAGCTCTGTTTACAATTGCCAAGATTTGGAAACAAACCAAATGCCCCAAAACAGATGATTGGCTAAAAAAAAATGTGGTACGTATACACGATGGAATACTACACATCAATCAAGGCGGACAAACACATGTCATTCGCAGCAAACTGTATGGAACTAGAAAGACTCATATTAGCAGAAATAAGTAAAAAAGAAAAAGAGAAGTACAGGATGGTCTCACTTATATGATGGATATAGGGAAAGACAAACAAATAAGAAAGAGTGAAAACAACCAATGGGTCTGAACCATGGAGGGAGAGAGGAGGAAGGGGAAGAAGGTGGGGGAGGTGAAGAGCACAAAAGATCAGTATGGTTAACAAATGTTAGTGAAGTGGGAAAGCCCTGGGGTACACAATAGTGGACTAATGTAATATAAATATACATATATATGCAATTTTTTTAAATTTAAATTAAATTTTTTTTAAAAAAAGGAACAGGGTTATTAAGGAATGGAGAAAGAAAAAGAGAGCCATCTGCATAGTGCCAGGCAGGTAGGAGAGCTGCTTCTCCCCAGCGTGGAAATTGTACTGATTCCTTTTTTTTCTTAATTTATTTATTTTTTATATGTTTTTCACATCTTTGTATTCCCTGGGGACCATCCACCACCTTCCTTCCCTGACCACTCCCTCCCATTTCCACCCCTCCTAGCTCCCCACATACTGATCCCTTTTATGGAATTTTCATGTACATTTCTATGGCCTAAATTGCCAACCGGAATAAACTTTATAATAAAAAATAATAATAACAAAAAAATTTTAAAAACCATCACTTCCCTTCTAAAAAAAAAAATTGAAGTGTTTCAATATTTGCAAATGAAAAGATTCAAAAAGGCATCATTACAGAGATGAATCCAGGAACTTAAAAATTTTTTTAAAAAACCAAAAGTGCTATTTTTTTTCAAAAAGCATATTTGCATAGAAAACAAATGTACAAATAAGACAGAAAATGCTACAGATGTGAAACTTTATTGTGAGAAGGAGGGGAACTAAACCTAAACGGAAATATGAAAGGTCAGATATACAATACTGTTACCAAAAAAAGGAAAGACCATAAACAGGACTATGTGTACAATCAAATCATCCTTAGGCATAAAAAATGCATCACATAAAGCAATTTGCGGACTTGGTTAATCACTGTACTCTGAGTGCATTCACATATAAAGAACAAAGAGGGTTTCTAATTTTATGCTACAATGAATGAGTACTTAAAACTACTTTTGAGTTTAGATTTTCTACAGTGACTTTTGCATGGCAGAATAGGGGAGTGTCATGGCAACATTAGATGTCACAAAAGAACAGTCTGGGCCAAGACCATAATGTCTTGCCCTAATGAGAGAACCAGCTATATAAAATGGGCAATCAAATGGAATGAATAGAAAATAGTCAATTTCTCAGATACTAAATAAACATGATCAATGAATTATATAGACGAGATAAAGTCAACAGGCTTTTAATGTTATATCTTTAAATATTTTAAAATAACACCCATCTGGCAAGTTATGAAGTATGTCTATGATTTAAGAATAATCTGATTATCCACCAAATGAATGCTAAACACTAGATGTGGGGGAGGGAGAGGGAGGTGGTTTCCTTAAACTGTATCATCTATAAAACCATGAACTTCCAGGCCAATTGAAATGAATTTTCTTAAGTGACATTAGTGGCACGGAATAGAGACCAAGTCTAGTCTACAGTTCTAGAGTCAAGAAGCAGAGCCATCTCCTCCATGGAACCATCAGGCCAATAATCGGAACAGGGGTATTTTTCCACTTTCAGGGTTCTTAATGAGATCAAACCATGAGTAAAAAGATATGAAAATTTAACAAGTCAGGGATAACACGTGTGTGGTCACAAACTAAAGTTACTAATTCACTTTGTGTTAACTACAAATTAAAGTTATTACTACTGCACATTTCCAGAGGAGATGAAACAACGTATAAATCCAGTTGGAAACAAATTACCCGTGTAAGGGGCTGCGCCTATTAAGAACGCTGGAACACTTTGAAAGAGATCGAGATGTTGCATGAATATATGGGCAGATAATGAACTTCCGCCTGCCTTTGTCCTTTTCTGTGCCAAGACCTTCTGCAGTTGGAGTGGATAAGGTCAACTGCTGCAACAAGGAAAGAAGTTCCTCAGGGAAATGGTATCCTCGTACAGTCCAGAGAGCCGGTGACGCACCAGGAGTTGGGAAAATATCCGGCCTTTACCTGACTCACCGCATTGAGGTAGGGAGAGGGTCATCCGCGTGCACTATTGTTTTCAGGTATTTATTTTTGACTTCTGCTGCGCTCTCAGGGCCCTCACCTTCACCATCATGTGAAGGGGGCTGAAGATGGCAGCGCCGCTGGTGGTTCGTGGGTGCAGCACAAGTTTAAAAAATAAAAACAACCTTTTTTTTGTTTGTTTGTTTTCCCCCACAATTGCCGCGTACTCGGTGCCCTCACCTCTCCTCCACACCTCTGCCATCACCCCACGCAGCACTCAGCCACCGCTCGGGGTTCCCTTGACGACAGCCCCACCGCGGGCGCGGCACCCCCACCGCCTTCGCCTCCTCCCACCCCCGGCCCGGCCCGCCACACTTGCCTGGCAGGTGACATCTCCACCTGCCCCGGCCGCTCTCCCGTCCCGGCTCCCACGGCAGGGCCGGGACCCCTCCCGGCCGGCGGGCCCCCTCTGAGAGGAAGGCGCGACTCACCCAAGCCGGGCCAGTCGGGAGGGGGGGCCGACGGGGGGCCGCGGTGTCACCCCGACACCAAACGAGCGTCCCGGGGCCGGGCGCGACCCGCTCCAAGGCTGCGGCGGCCCCGAGCCCGAGCCGAGGCGGCTGAGGGGGCAAGCGGCCGCAACGGCGCGAAGGAACTTGTGTTTTCACCTCAAAGACGCGTCGCGCAGCGGGAGACGACGGGGACGACGCTCACCTTGAAGGGATTGTTGAGATCCGGGTCCGCGAACGGGTTGCTGTCGAAATCCGACATCTCTGGCGCTCGGTGTCACCCACCCGACCTAGGCGCAGAGAGAGAGACGAGGCGAGGCCGCCGCCCCCCTGCGCGCTCACGTCGCCGCCGCCGCCGCCGAACAGATCCGGGTGCAGCTCGCGGGGCCACCCAGCCGGCCGCGCCACTGAGCATGCCCGGTGCGGCGGGCTCCCGGCCGGCGGCGCGGCTCCCGCTCGCCGTTCCGTCCTTCCAGTCTGGATCCCGAGCTCCGGGCTTTGGCTAGATCGCGTCGGACCTAGGGGCGGAGGGAGCGGCGCGCGCGCGCGGGGATGACCCGTTCCGCGCGCCGTAGCCCGGCTGAGATTCCGCGTCCGGCTGGGCTGCGTTATAGTGTCGTCGACTGGCACCTGCTCCTGTGACCGAGCGCAATGGAGGGGCGAGGAGCTACTCTGGGGGCATGGAAGACTCATGCTGACCCCGCTGCGAATGCTACCCGAGACCCGGGCTGCACACCTGGGAGGGGAGTGGCTGGCCGAGCACGCACCGCGCGGGGGCCGGGGCCGGGGCCGGGGCCGGAACCGGGACCGGGGCCGGGAGGCTAGAGGCGTCGCACCTGTCCGGGCTGGAAAGCCCGATGGGGCTCCTGCTAATGAATTCTGCACAGCTCTGATCCCACCTGGGAATCCCAGCCTTCCGGTCTCTGCGACTCTTGAGTTGCTGGCAAATCCTGGAGACCTTCTTGGGGTTATGGTTATGGACCAGCTCCAAGGAGCGTGGAAAAAGAGATAGGAGCTGGTACCCGAGTCCTGCTCTCTTCCTCGGAAATGTACAAAATGGCTACTTGGGGAAGTGGGGGGTGAAGAAAATGGTCACATACGTCCAGACACGAGGACCTTCTGTGTGGGTGACAAAAAGATGCTTTATTTGTGTGTTTTTGTTTGCTTACTTCCAAGCTGTGGGGCACAAAATATACACCCCTCGGTATTTTTCCCTGTTCATGCCCCAACACCAAAGATGAGCATCACCCCCCCCTAAGATATTAGTACTATTAGTTGCCTCATCCCTGAACTTAGAGGGCTTCTCTTTCTCCACTTTCATCTGCCTTGTGTTGTAACAAAACAAACAAAGCATGTAAATGAAACTACAAAGAGCCAGGATTATTCTCACTTGGTAGGGGCCTCAGGACTGAAAGAAACTAGAATTAAACATCCTTGGCCTTTGGGGCTTCCACTATGCAAAGTCCTCTGGGAAATTATGGTTTCCACTGAAAACAGGCGCTAGAGATGATGGATTAAAAATAAGAAAAGTGCTATAGTTTCTCTTGTGGTATCCAGGTTGAGATATATGACAAGCTGCTGCTAGGCAGTCTCTAGGCGTGACAACAGAAATAATCATCCAAGGCTGCAAGATTCTGGACATGAAAAAGAGCAGACGATCCATTGTGTCCATCATTCTATGCTCAGCTATCTAGTGTCTATTTCATAGCTTAATACTCAGAACGTGTAGGTTCAAATCCCAGTTGTGAAGCTCTATACTACAGCCATCATCCTTGAGTCTATAAAGAGTTGTTTAGGAATGAAACAAATAGAAAAGTGTCCTGCGGCTATTTAATAGCTAATAAATATTAGCTGAATGTCTGAAAATGATAATGGGGTCCAGATTATGATTCTTACATACCTTTACTCATCTGAGCATAACCTTGCCCAGCTGATCTGCTTCTCAAACCACTTTGGTCCTCACTCTTTCTGCCTGACTCAATCAGCAGCTATTTATTATGCATCTACTATGTTCCAAGACAATAAGAATCAGCTCAGCTGCACTGCAGGGTGGAAATTTCCATCTCTACTGGGTAGGAACTGAAATTCATCATCTTGCAGTAGATCAGGTCTCCACATTTGTTTTCAACTAGTGATAATAGTGCCTAGTGTAAAGAATTAAAGACAATGTCATAGAATCACTTGGAATATTTGTTAACACAAATTCTGTCCCTAAATTTTGCTTTAAAATGAGGTAGGGGTCCTTAATCTGCATTTGTAAAATACAGTTTCATACACATTCTTTTACATAAATGCATAAAAGGAATTAAAGCATACACACTAGTGTTTTCACTTTCAAAAATTTTCCCTCCTTTCCCCACATTAACAATATTTTGTTCTTCCAATATTAAAATATTGTATATCTACACTCAGCTTAACACACAATCATATGCAAATACAATGCATGTTCATACAGACATATTGGCAATATTGGCATCTTAAAAAATGTATTACACATTTTTTTCTTAGTGATACTTAAGACAGACTTTATCAATAAGATGTTCATTGCCAAAGACAGGATCTAAGGTTTCTTATCCCAGCATACCACGTACATATTATTTTTATATGTACCATAACTAATCCTTATGAATCAAGGATTGTAAAATCAGCATAAAATCACCCCTGTTGTGGTAATTGAGGTGATGTGCTGACCACTCTTTCAGATCTCTAAAATAATGATATGTAAACATACACTGATGGATGAACTTATTAATACATGAGCTTTCATTAAATTTGAAATCATGGGGCATGACAGTTGAGCTGTCTCCTCATCCCCACAGGGTGGAATTTTCCCCAGGATTGTTAATCACATACACATACACACACTACAAGGGAAAGTCCTGAGGCAGAAAAACCAAAATTCAGTGAGCATTGGTACTGAAAGCTGGCAGTAAGTGTGCTTTCTGTCAGCTACAGCTGCAGCTCAAGTCAGAGGCAGCCAAAGGAATGTGACCTGTGCCACCAATAGGGTCTATCACACTTCTGATATAGCCTTGTCCCTTTCTAGATTATATATTTTTCTCAGACTCACACACGTATCATCGTCATTTTTAAATCCTTACTTTTCAGCAGTCTCTAGCCTCAGGTAGTTTTAATGACTGCATGGATAAATGAGGAGATGGATAAATGGATGAATGGAATATAGTTAAAGAAATTTCTTTCATATCAACTTTGCATTCACCTAACAGCTCATCTACTCTTTTCATGACTTTCTTAATACTAGTTTTTATCATGTTATAACCTTTGTCATATAATGTTATATTTTCTCATTGTACATAAAGATGAAGTAAAGACTTCTTGAAAGATATTTTAAGAGTAAACTATCTGCAAAAGATAAAATTAAAAATATCTTCTTGTTGCCTATATGCAATATATTTTTCACCATAAAAAGCACAGGGAAATCAGTGATGATAAAATAAGAGAAGAAAATATTCTGTCAGGCAAGATTCTGAAGAAATTAATCACATTTTCACAAGATTATTAGACCAGTTTCTTGATTAAATTGTAGTTTGGTACACAAATGAATTTGAAAATAAACTCAATAGAGAGTGATGGGAGATTTCTAAAATGATGCTAACACAAAAATAATCAGATTCAATCATTTCTAAATCAACATGTTTCCTAGAATCTGAGAACTTAAGATAGGTCTAAACATGTCAGGGTAGCCTGGAGACAGGATCACCAGAGCATGACTTTAAGAAGACCAAGGAGCATCTTGGTAGAGAACTGGCAGGTACCCACAAACAAGGCTCTAGGCCTGAGGAGAACTGGGGAACAGATACTCTTCCTTGATTCTTTCACAGGCAACTGACAGAGAAAGAGTTCTACCCCAGAGGAGGGGATGGGAGAACCCAGGCTGATTTAATGGACTGAGGCTGTGATCTGAAAGAGATGACAATTCTGGATTGTTTTGCAACCATCCCAATAGGGTAGGTTCATCATTAGTTCTAACAGCTAAAGAATGTTGGAGCCGTTGGAATTATCTTCATGGAGTTTTGATAATGAACGGGGAAAACAGCTAGCAAAGAAAATAGCCACTTGAGTTTGAGGTCCCTTTTCACTCAAGAGTGAATTCTCTTGAGTTCTCTCTAATTCTCTTTTGCATTTTTCCCTAGTATTTTCTTCTCCCTCCCCCAGGGTAATACTACTCTTTTATCCATCCCCTCCCTTCTAGGTCCAGGTGAGCATACTCAAACAAACACACACCCATAGAGTCAAGCATGCACTCTCACCAGGAGGGCACATTACCACAGGTGCTGATCATAGGAGCTAATGGGAGAAAAAGCCTGACCAACTCATTTACTCTACATGGATGCAGTGTGAGAAGCATCAAGATTGCCTTCTGGCCCAACCCTCAGAAACTCATGCCAAATTCCTAGGGAGAGAAAAGCTTTAATAGAGAGGAAGCTAAATAAAGATCTATTATCACTAGTATCACAGCAAGGAACTGAGAAAAGATAGTGCCTCTTCATGTGAGGGAAGAAACACCTAATTTCAGAAGCAATAACTTGGCTAGTATTGAAAGAATGAAAAGACTGAGCAGCAGGGGAGAAATGTCACACATTTGGAGACAGAGGAAAAGGGTGGAATAGGGCAAGTTAGTCAGGCTTTTTTTCCTTCATTGGCCTGTATAGCAGCACCTGGGATATTGTGTCTTTCCCATGATTGTGTGGTCCAGTGGGTGTGTGCATGTGTGAATGTGCACAACTGGGCCTAGGAGAAAGGGGATGAAGGGGTACAGAGAGCATGAGAGCATGCCAGAGAGACAGAGGCCAGAGATAGTTTCCTAGGGGTTCACCTGCCTCACAGCTCCCCTGGCCTAGGCAGATTGGTGAACCTGTTGCTTGTTGGCATTTCTAACAGGATACTTACATTACAGGAGATTATGATGGAATCCGCAGAGAAAAGTGGTAACATCAACTGGAAAAGTCTGGCGTTTCTGGGTCTAGTTAGGTGGCAGCACTAAGATTAAAACCACACTTTACACTTTCTGGTTAGCAGAATCAAACAAGGTCATCTCCTAATCCTCTAACCATGTGACTGTTGATTTCAGGTCAAACTGTACTTACAAAACAGGATACAGTGATCCTTACTCAACCACAGTGAATTTTGTTCCTTTCTCCTGCACAAAATTTCTGGAAATTTGATGCCATTAAACATAAAAATGAGACATACTATTTGACATTTCTCAGCATTTGTCAAGGTAAAGGAAAATTATAAATAAGAAAACTGATTAGGCTTAATTACTAAACTTCAACTATATGTAAATATGTCTTATAATACAATAATCAAACCTGTTAAAAGAAAGATTTTGTATTACCCTGTCAGCTTGCAACAGTTTGAAAAAAAAGATTGTGGAATGATATTCTGGTGTATTTCCTCATGAAACAAGTAAAAACCCAAAAATATTTGAGAAATGTTCCAGAAAAATAAAGGCAAATGGTTAAAGCAACAATGTTATTTCTATGTAAGGATTACAGAATCATTAAAAAGACATTTTTAAAAATGTGTAATGTCGTGAAAGAAAAAGTATAGTAATGAGTAGGACAAGATAGGATATATAAAAATTAGAGATAAAATTTCATCTTTAAAATCAAAAATTAAAAAAGACTGATGGAATATGGACTCTTTTTTCTATTTTACTTTCCACCACATCTACATTTTTAAGATAAGCTTAGGAAAAAGAATATGACTTAGTTTTGACTTAAATGATATGTGTAATACAAAAAAAAACTTCACAAACCTTAGAATTTAAGAAATTAACTACATAGGCAAATAAATTGTCTAAAAGCAAATAACTTGTAAACCACCTTTCTTCTCTCATATATCTGGAACAGACATATATTGGTCTTGCAGTTGCTTTCCTGAAAGTCCTCAACAATAATCCCCTTATTACTGGCTATTTCCAAAATTTAACCATCCCATTCAATGCAAAACATTATTTGCCCATGAATGTCTTAGGACTAAACATTGACCCTAGCATTAATTATATTTTAATTTTGTAGTTAGTTTATTTTTGATCTGAGGTACAAAAACATTTCTGGAGGGTAATCTTTGTTATAACCAATAGTGTATCTTTGTTTAGGGTGTAAGCTGGCCACACACACCAAAAGGACTGAATATGTGACTTAGTGAAGAGACTTTGAGTGACATGACTATGGGACCTGGAGAGTGCCCAATCTCGTAGGTAAATTGATCAACTATGCTTACAAAATGAAGCTCCAATAAAAACTCAACACTAAAACTGGGGTCATCTTTCCTGTTTAGCAATACTCCATGCAAATTATCAAACTTCAGTGGAGGTTAATGAGTCATTATTCCATGAAAGAGGATAATAAAACTTTTGCATTTGGAACTCTCCAAATAGTGCCATAAGCTTAGTTGATTTTAATTTGTCCCATTTCCCTATAATAAAACGTAATCTTGACTATAATAACTTTCAGTGAATTATCAAATCTGAGGGTGATTTTGGGGAACCTCCCAAATTTGATTTGGCGTCACTAGAGAGAGAGCAGTTTTGGCTATTTTGCCCTTAAACTTTGCCTTGTTGCTAACCCCTAGCATTACAGCTTACATGTGAAAAACAGATGTGGCTTTCTTTGTCCCTCAGGTCATGATTTGACAACCTCTGTCCTGTCTCATTAAAATATCCACACAGCATTGGTGTGCATATAAATTCTTGCGATGATGCATATAAAATAATCCAAACATGTCACATATCCTAGCAATCAAGACAATTTATAATTGTCTAATTTTGCAGGCAACTTACATATACATGGACTAATTGAACTCTAACATCTTTGTGACAAAACTGCTGCTAAAAGCAATACATATATTTTAGTATGTGTACTTCCTTCTTTGCTGCCCATCTTCAATTATAATTTTTAAATGTGTGTGCCTTTGAAGAACTATGGTACTTTGTAAGTCAATCTAAGTTTCCCACAGTGCTATTGTAGTAAGCAAATCATTTCCCCAGTATGTGTTCAGGACTACTAAGCAACATAATAGGAATCCTGACATGCCCCCAGAATATCACAGAAAACACTGGGTTATTAACACTCTTGGGTGCTCTAGAATTTTCCTAGGAAACAGGACAAATTTGTACCTTTGGTCCTTAAAGACATACTAAACAGCATGTTTTTAATATGTGAGTCTTTTGTCTTATACGCCTTGATGGTCAAGATTGGAGGTACCACCAATCTTGTCAAAGAAATTACAGAAAAAGCTCACATGAGAAGCAAACTGCTTTCATTTCAGATCTGCTTTTCTTTAGGTAATAAACTAAATTTTCTGCTCTTACATTCTTCTTAGTATTAGATACCTTCAAGAAGGTAATAGTACTATAATTAATTATTAACCTTAGATGCTTTATTTTTCATTTGAATTTTCTATGGTAGATAGAGGACCACTAACTATTATAATTTAATTGCCAAACCACCCTAACTGGTATGTCTCTGTGTAACTGATAGACCTTAGCCAAAATATTGACTAATTGGATGGTCCCATCTATATAGTATCAAAATATTTCCTACATTCTAACTAATTTCCTCCCTCTGGAATATTAGTAGAGAAACTATCTCACTTTAGCAAAAGTATCCATAACTATTGGCTGGCATGGACAAGTTCTACTCATCTAGGATGTTCATTTAATTTCTCATAACTACCACCAATCTGACATCAGGGGAGTGGGTATAATTGAACTCAAAGAGTTCATTCTTTTATTGTGTTGTTGAGCCAAATGAAAAACACTACCAAGCTGAACTGCACAGAAGACAAGAATTTACTTACTTGTGACAAGAAAAGGAAAAAGAGATACTGATAACAGGTCAAAAGGGGACCAAATGCCTCCAACCAATAACCCAGGTCTGCATCACCCACACTAGCAGTTGCTGCTCAAAATGCAGTTTAACAAGGGATTTATTTACAAGGGAATATTAACAGGAAAAACAAAAAGTCCTTAAAGCCACAAGTGGCCAATCTTAACCCAGTCACCATTCTCAGTCCCAAAGGTCCCCAAGACACATGTCCATGATGGTACCCTTTGCCCCTCCAAACCTGAGGCAGGCACTCTGCAAATGTCCAGTCTTTCTCCCATGTCTTCTCTTCTCTCTCCAGTGTTCCCCAGCTGCTCCACTTCTCCAAGGTGCTTCAAACTTTTCCCACAATTGTTGATGTGTAAGTCAGCTTTCCAAATCCCTGGCTATCTCCAGGTACCAGCTTTCCATGCCACCTTGTTGCGGCGCCACACTCTCAACACTGGCCACTTTTCTGTCAGCCACCACCAGCTCACTCTTCCAGGGGGCTTCTGCCCAGCCTGGTCACTCAGGCTACTCTTTACCCACCTCTCCCTAAAAGTCTCTGTCTCTGTCCCTCTACCCTCTGCTCCTTTCCTTTTATCTCTCTTTTCTTTCCCTAAAAGCCAAAACCTCCAATTTCCCTCTACACATCCTCTTGGTGATACATTTTTTCTTCCCCACCTGGGATTTGCAACAAAGTAAAAGTACCTTTATCCTATTTATGCCAATACCCTTTTCCTGTTCAGGGCATCTTTACTTCTGTGTTTTTCAGGCACAGCTAATGGTATCAATGCCTAAATTTCAATGCTGCCCATATTGGGGTCCTGGCTTCAATACTAGTATTCCCAAAGAAACTGTTCCATAGAGGGGTTATTGAAGCAAAGTTATATAGTGTTGTACTGCAGGGGAAGAAGTCTTCAGGGATGCCTTTGTTTCTGATGCTGGTGTCCAGCCTCATTAATCTTTCTTTATTTCAGTGAGGAGGTCAGTAAAAACTTGAGTTTTTCTTATACATGACTCTTATCTCAACTAGGTTTTATTTATGAAGAAGCGGTTTGTATACAAGATGGTCTATACCTGGGCAGCAGAGAGAATTTCTTAACTCTTACTACCCTGTGCTCAAATGGGTACAACAAAGAGGGGGAAGCTCACATTCCCACACCCCTATCTTTTAATAGACCCATTCCTAATTTTCCACAACATGGATATTACTGGTCTGTAGCACTTACAATTTTACTGAAGTTCTGAGGATATTAATGGAGGATTGGGACACACACACAAAACAAAATAAAATAATTAAGATGGAAATTTAAATATTGGTTCTAGAATCAATTGGCCGTTGTTACCTTACACCGAGGTTCCCTTTCAGCCTTTCCCCTCATTAGTCCTTATGTCACAGTAGCCAATACCATCTCTATCTTCCACAGTTATGTATCTCAATCATGTCCTTCCCCAACTACAGTCAGGTCCCACTGAAGTATGATGACCAGATGAAAGCATGATTACCTAAAAAGTATGCCGAAGTTAGTAACCTAAGAAATACAGCCTAGGGGGCTAGAAAAACAACCTATGACTTAAACTGACTAGGTTTACTAGTGTGTAGCCCAGTTTCTCCTTGAGTCTTCTTCATTCTATCTTCACCATGTCAGACCTTGTACTACCAGCAATGATAGCCCCCAGAACACCAGAACATGTAAAGTTTGTGAAAATGCTTAACTTCTCAGTAGGGGTAATCATTGGATATGAATCATTTGGATATGAATCTACTGAGTACTAGTACTAATAAACCTGCCTCTTGTCAGCCCGGGTGTCCTTATTCCCTGATTGCCTGCTTACGCTACTGTCACCAATCAAGAGTGAATATAAAATCCTCTTTTCCCCTGAGCCAAGATCACCTTTATGAGGTCTCTCATTTTCTTTTTTTTTCCCTTTACATTTTAAAAGGATTGTTTTCTTAGGAGAAAGAGAGAGACATCTGCATAGTGATAGGCAGCCAGGAGATCTGCTGCTGCTGCTTTGCAAAAGGGAAAGGCTTGCAAAAGAAACACCTGCACAGTCACAGGCAGACAGGATTGTTATGAAGTCTATCATTTTCTTCAGAAGAAATTTCCCCACGCTCACCCACAATTTATGTGACCCCCATAAATTGTGCAGACAAAATAAGTAGGTGATGGTACATTTCCTAAACTCTGGTTCATTCTATTATAAAAGGTATCATATATGAGACATTAACTATGGTACAATTCAGTGCAATTTAATTTCATAATCTGTTGTTTAGGGTGCAGAGGAGGAAATCGGTCCTATATGTCTCCTTTTGGCATGACACTAGCCTCTCCATTTTGTGGGAGGAAATAAACAAAGAAAAAAGAAAAAAATTATTTCTCATAAATAATTCTTGAATTATTGGAAAGATCTTCCCTCTAACTTTGTGGCGGCTTCTAGAAAGATGTAATACAACTTAGATTACTAAACAAAGTTTAATATCTCAATCAGAAACATCTGCATTTGGCTCAGGCTGTCCATGGAAGAGTGGCCTGGTACCTGTGAACAGCAAAAGTATTTTACAAATTCACCAAAGAAACTACATGGAGAACAAAGAGAAAGGAGGTTCCAAATTTGGTAACAAATTCCAGAGACCCAAAATACAGAAAGTGCTCATAACTGTTTCAGATGTTTCCAGGCTCAATAATGTCCCGCAGTCACCAATTATATAAGCTTTGGATAGCTGGATTTGCTGGCATCATAGCAGTTCAGAAGGTCAGTCACACAGTTCAGAGTTTAGAAACCCCAGTTAAAACGAGGAACTTTTTTTTCTATTTCAAATAATTGTTCTTTCCTGATAATATTTAATTTAGTGTATTATAGAGATGGCTGAAAATACAGGCATACTGATATTGTATATGTTAGTGGGTGCCTCGGTTGAATGGGCAATCAGGGGCCTCTAGTAGAGACATAGTTGAGAATTGTATTGGGTGCCATATTGTCCTCGTGGGCAAGGTCTGAAAGAAAGACCCATGAGAAGAAACAGGAAGCAAGAAAAGACCTAGTAAAAAGAGAGAACAAAAGGGAAGAGATGCCAGAAGCCGCAGAGAGAGTGTGTAGGACACCAGAATGGTGGGTTGGTATAGAGAGCCAGGAGCGGATAGGTGTGTGACTGGTTGAGAAGTAGCCTGTGTGGAGTCAGACATCTAAAGAATGGTGGGCAGGAGTGATCAGGGGCTGCTGAGGGCAGGCCTGATGAGTGTAGCAAGGAGCATTGGCACTGAAAATTAGTCCTGTGTCTCTGCACGCCTTTGGCCATGCAGAAGAAAAGGAAAAGAAAACGTTTGCCTTGTTGGAAAGTGGATTATCAGTATTTGTTGAAAAAGTTTGAAGAACCATGGAGAAATTGAACAGTTCAGAGTGCTGGAAAGAGAAGCAGAGAGAAGATGGAAAAGAAAGTCTGGAATTTGCAGAGTACCTGCCTCAGGTTTGGAGGGGCAAAGGGACACCATCTTGGACATGTGTGAATGGGGTAAGATAACTGACTACTTGTGGCATTAAGGACTTTTTGTTTCCCTTGTTAGTTTCCGTTGTTACTGAAAATTGTTTAAATTGCATCCTGGCTCTTGCAACTATACTGTTGCGAGGGTGGGAAGAACCTGAAAGAACCTGGGCAGCAGAAGCTGCATTTAAAAAGTGCTGCTTTTTTCCTTTGGCTTGTTGGTTGAAGGCTCTTGCCTTATTTTCACCTGAGATACTCAAGCAACATGTGCATAAGATAGAAATATTATCAAGTAGACACAACTAAACATTAGTTGTTATTACATTAGGAGAACAATTATACTACAATTAGGCTACAATTATGTGTAGCCTACAAAAGATCCTTGACAAGTTTGACTACTTTGTCTTTGATCAAAACATGCATATTATATTACTCTTAGTAAAAACCAAGTTAGGAGCCCAAAACAAAAAATAAACATTCTACAAACACATTTTCAGGTTTATAGATTTTTTTCTAATCATTAATGACTTAATTTTTATTCATTCTATGTGTTAAGTTTATTTTAAAATTATTTTCCTAGATTTTTGAGATGGGGGCTTTAGTTGTCTATTTTAAAAAATGGTTTTAATGATAGAGCCATTTACATCTACAAACTTACTAAATATAGGAGACATTTACATCTGTTTCAAGTGTGGTATTCTCATTGTAATTAATGTTCAAATGATCTGTAATTTCCATTTTAATTTTACATTTTGAACTTAATAGTTACTTAAGAAGGTCTTTTTTAATTTCAAAGGAGTTAGAATTTTCTGCATTTTGTGATCTGATATGTGGCCAATGCAAATTATACCCTTTGCAATATTTCCTTTGAGGCCTTAAATATAACCTGTTACAAAATATTTCATAGCAATATGGAAAATGTGAGTATTCACAGCTATTATGGTACACATATATCTATATTTTTAGTAAAATTGATTTTATTAATCATGCTAAATAGGCTAAACAGAAGATTGGATGGATTAAGAATAAATTCTTGAATTGAAAAGTATGAACCAGTCACTCAAGACTGTCTACTTTGAGGAACAGGAAAAAAATGAGAAAAAGTAACATTCTAATATACCTTTAGAATATCATCTGTATAATGAAAGCCTTAGTATAGGAACGAAAGAGGCAGAGAGGAACAAAAAAGATTGCTAAGACCAACCAAATTTGATGAATGATATTAATTGATCAATTATTTGTACATCTAAGATGTACAAAAGACTCTTAAGTAGGATAAACTCAAAAAGGTCCAAACCTATATCATAGGCATATTGATAAAAAGCAAAGGCACAGAGAATCTTAAAATAAATTAAAAAAGAATAACTCACAAATACAAGGGATATTCAGTAAAATTCTCAGGTAATTTCTCATTAGAGGTGAAAGAAAAAGAATTCTATATACAACAAAACTATAATGAGATGAAATTCATACATTACTAGAAAAAAATATCATAATCTTCATTAGTAAACTTTTCCTACAAGAAATAGTATAGTGAGTCCATGCGGAAATGAAGACACTAGAAAATAATTCAAATTCACCTGAAGAGCACTGTCAAAACTATGTTCACATAGGTAAACATAATGATTATAAATGTATTGTAACTTCTGATTTTAAAATCAGTTGCATGAAGCAATAATTATAAAATTGTGTGAATGGATTTAAGACACGCAAATACATAGTTTCTGCGACAATGATTACACAAAGAAAGGAGATAGGAAAGGAACTATATTGAAGCAAAGTTTTTATAGATTGCTGAAATTAAGTTGCTAATGATCCAAACTTGATGATTGAAGGTTAAGATATTAATTGTAGTTTCCGGAGCAACCACTAAGAAAATAATTTTAAAAAGATATTGTAAAAGCAATAAGGTATGCAGTAATTTTCATCACGAGTCACTGGGGAATTTCAGATCAAAGTCACTGTGATATATCACTTAAGCCCCACCACCAGGATGACCATAATGAAAGAAAAGAATAGCATGTGGTAACAAGGATAAGAAAGACTGGAACTCTCATATATTGCTGGTGAAAATAAAACATGGTGCAATCTCTTTAGCACATATTCTGTAGTTTCTCAAAATACTAAACATGGAGTTACTATATACTCCAGTAATTCCCTTTCTAGGTGTACAGTCATGATTATTGGAACATTCACACAAAATTCACATTTTACATGAGCAGGTGCAGTGGTGCTTGCCTTTAATCCCAGCCTTGGGAGGCTGAAGCTAGGAGTCATTTAAGTCCATGGGTTTGAGACTACCCCAGGCAACATAGCAAGACTTAGTCTCTAAAGAAAAAAAAATTTTTACATGAATGTTTGTAACCACATTATACATAGTGTAGCCACATTATACAGACACAAAAATAAGCATGTGTTGAACGTGAAATTTTCCTTGACCCTAAGCCCTAGATGTTGCTTTATATATGAATATATTCAACAACTTTTATTTTGAGACTAGGTCTTGCTATTTTTACCCGTGGAATACAGATTCATCCACTTATTTGGCCACTTACATGTTACAACTATACACCTGAGTAGTTAGACCAGAGATCACACAGTCCATAAAGTTTTAAATATTTACTATCTTGTTCTTTTAAGAAAAATATGATTAATTTGAGGGAAATAGCTTTTGGAGGACAATTTTATGATATAAAATACTGTTTCTCTGTTCAGCCACAGAAAGTGGGAGCAAATACAATTACCTCTATTTTTTAAAGGGCAAGTCCATTAATTGGCACTGAGGAGAAATAAGCAAGCTCATGAAGACCAAAACAATAAGAAAATAAAAGGGCAAACAAGCTTTTAGCAAATAAAGTAAGGATTATATAATGTCTTGGCTCTACACTAATGTCCAGCTAGAAACCTAAAAAGTGTTTCAGGGCCATGTTCTGAGAAGACTGAATTTGGGAATGTAATGATAAAATTTGACTGATAAAAACTGACTGATTTGTTCTGTCATAAATTTTATCAACAAATCAACATGAAACAATAAGAGCTCAAGCAACAAACATATCTAGATGAGCAAGACTTTCCTGTGACTCCCTTCAGATTCCCTTTGGGATGTGCTAAGTGAGAGACACAAGGTAAGGAATTCTCTGGTCCTATGAGGCTCTGATAAAAGATACCTAGTGAGAACAGAACTATTCCTGCCAATGTCTGTAAATCGTTTAGAATATACCCAGTCTCCATTTCTCCAAGTTCTGAAAATTTTACAAGCCCATACTTATCCAGTCTCTCCTATTTTGTTCCTATAGTATAGGACCAATGAATTTTCAATATATAGCCCTTTGAGGGTCTTTATTATGGCCAGATATTATAAGAAGGAAAAATCAGGGTATGTGACAGGTTCTCAAATCTTTCTCCTGTCTGAAAAGTTTCTTTCACTCAATTACTGTTCTTTTCAGGTTTCTCAGGATCCCTTTTTGCTCTAGTGGTCTACACTGTCTTACTGTTTTTTGTAGTTACTGGCAAAAAAAAATAAGAATAGATATGTCACTCATTTATTAATATTTATTTCTTCAACTAACAGTTATTGCCGTCAAGTTACAGCTTGACAACTGGTGCAAAACCTTTGAAATTATACAAAGAACTGTTTTTAACCAGCTTTCCCTTGCCTTCCAGCAACAACTTAGCTTTTAATCTGGGCAAAGCAGATTGCCCAAAATCATGTTTTAGGCGTTTGTGACTTCTGTGAAATAGGGTTAGAAAATGTGCAGTCATTGATTTGACATCAATGACTCTTCAGTCACATGCCACATTTTCCTGGCATTGTTCCCTTTCGCTCTTTGAAAAAAATGCTTACCCACAGCTTCCAGCGATCTTGCTTTTAATGTTACACCTTCCCTTCCCGAAATCTATTTATATACCACTAAATCAAGCTGTGAAAAGACAACACTTTTTCATCCAATTCCGATTCTACATAATAATTTCCCATTTGAAACAACAATTATTTTATCAAGAAGAAACAGCTGCAAACACAGCAATCCCTCTGAACTACCATTAACTGAATGTTCCCTGCTGTCAGGCCAGATGTTTAGCTCAAAATGCTAAGCTCTACCCATTTAAACTGGTAGGAAGCCCAGAGTTGAGTAGACTGGTTGAACTTTTCTGAGATGGGGGTGTGACCCCTCTGTCAGGCTCTCTAGCATGGGAAGAAAACTACCCATCACTCTGTGTCTTTTGATTCTATTAACTTTGACCTCATGCCCACCCCTACTTCTCCTCCCCCATCCTCAGTTAATTCTCAAAACCAGTGGTATCATTTGAATTCTGCTGGTCACATGTATGATTTTGGAGAAATCCAGAATCATAAAAAGTTGCCAAGTTAAAATGATGGATGCAGCTGGGCATGGTGGCATGTGCCTGTAATCCTAGCTACCTGGGAGGTTGAGGTTGGGGATCACTTGAGTCTGCAGGTTCGAGACAACCCCAGGCAACATTGTGAGACCTAATCTCTATAAGCAAACAAACAAACAAACAAACACATAAATAAATAAATAAATAAATAAATAAATAAATAAATAAATAAATAAATAAATAAATAAATAAATAAATAAATGATGAATGCACGAATGTTCATGGTTTTTTCCTCTCTCCCCTTAGCTAGTAAAATTCTGGACTTATCTTTTAACCACTTTCCACTTATATTCTCCATATATAAGAGACAAGGGAAAGTAGAATGAAATCTGGAGCTACCAATATATGATGGCAGTTTTGGTAGGGTGTTGACTATAGGGGTTGAAAGTTTTCAGAAGCACATCTTTCCACGTGGAACATATTTAAAATGGCAGGGGTAGAAAAGTATCATTCCATACATTAACTGTGTCTGCTGAGACTACGAGAATTTTAATTATAAAATGAAGGTAAATGTATGGAAGTGGGGGGGGGGAATAAGGGGTGTGAAGATGCTCACATTCTCAGTCTTTAAAGCAGGGAGTTATTGATGATTTAGCCAATGTTTTTTTAAAAGGCTAGTCTATTCAGCTTTTTAATATTTTAGACTATTTAGAGTCCTTCAGGAATAATACCTTGTGGTAAAGAAACTTATTTGAAGTTTAATAATTCCTTCTGCTTCTATTTCTTTCATTAAACTTAAGATTGAGTTTAATATGTTTAATATAAATAGTACAATCTTATGTTTATAAGATTCTATTTGTGCACCACTTAGGAAAATATATGTAATAATGTTATATACATACATGGGGAAAGATTTAGAGTGACTTTTGAAGTTTTATCATTGTGCAATTCTATTATTTAAATTCCTATAGTAAATATAATAGGCTACCTTTTCTTTTTAAATATGAAAAAAATTCTGAGCCACAGGGCTGCCTGCATGCCTGGGGAACTGGGCCATCAGGGCCCCTTTCCCAGCAGGGAGCCAAGGTGGCGAAGAACCCTGGGTAGGCCCCCTCCACCAGAGAGCTTGGGAGGGAGTTTGGGTGGGATCTTAGCCCATCCACCAGTGGATGGTTGCATGGGGCAGCCATCTGCAGCTCAAAGGGCTGAGGCATGGTTCAGCCAAACCCCCACCCCAAGGGGGCTTGGGACTGCACCTGCCCAGCCATCTGGGCCCCACCCCATGTACAGAGGTACTGGAGCACAGGTGGGCAGGTGAGAGGGGCTTTAGGATGCCTTTTCTGTTTCACTCTCACCCAGATAATCTTTAGGAGGAAGAAGAAGAACACAAATAATACAGATACCATCATAGAATGGGTGAGGGACCACATAAACGTCCAGCCCACACATCTGAGCAGGACGCAAGAGATGGAATATCGAGAGAACCAGTGCATGCAGGACTGACGGACTTAACACAGATTAATAAAAAACAAAGAGAAAGGGGTCTGAATGAATGGAGGGGGTATCAGAGGGAGGAAGAGGATTTCCAATAACCATTTACCAAGGTTGTGATTTAAAGAAGAAAAATAATTAAAAATAAATACATAAAAACAAAAATAAATAAACAATATGAAAAAATTCTGCCAGTATAATAGGTACTGACTTCCAGTAATTTTGGATGGTAAGACTATGGATTATTGTTATTGTTTCTTTGATCTTGTCTTAATTCACTGTGCTAACAAAATGCCATGGACTGGGAGACTTATCAAGAACAGAATTTTACTTATCAGAGTTCTTAAAACCTGATCACTTTCTGGTGAGGAACCTCTTCCCGGAACATAACTGGCACTTTCTGATGGTATCCTCGCATAGTGGAAGGAATGACAACAGCCTCTTTTATAAGAACATTAAACCTTCTAGCTAAGCCTCTACTTTTATGACCTCCATACTTCTCAAAAGCCTCACCTAGTACCATCACCTTGGACATCGGCAAATGAATTTGAGGAAGCATAAACTTTCATACCACAGTAGTATTTCTCTATATTTTTTATTTTTTAAAAATTAGATTATAAAATCAAATGTTAGAAATACCCAACATTGCTCTTACATGCCTTCTGTGTTAAACTTGTTTCTTCCATGGACAGTATATGAAAATGGTTATAGCAAATTATCATGTTTTACGCTGCAACCAAAGATGGTTTTTAGAGACATGCCTTTAAAAAGTAGCACTGTTCCAAGATCATCATTAATTACCTAAAGATTGCCATGTACAGATTTTAGAAATTAGCAGCAATAATTGCTGTATCTGCCGGGCACAGTGGCTTGTGCCTGTAAGCTTCAGCCTATGAAGCGGCCGGGGCTAGGGGTCGCAGTTCGAGTGCCGCCTGGGGCCTGTAGCGAGACCTAGTTCCAAAAAAATATAGCTGGGTGTGGTGGCGCGAGCCTGTAATCCCAGCTACCTGGGAAGCTGAGACTGGGGATTGCTTGAGTCCATGGTACCCTGGGTAACGTGAGCCTGCGGTTCCATGGGCAAAAATAGCAAAACCTAGTCTCAAAAAGATAAAAATAAAAATAATTGCTGTATCTAAAGAGATTTTGAGGAGGGCTCATGTAGTCCAGGGGAAAAGAGAACTAAAATGTTTTAGAATTCCCAACAAAATTAACCCAGTAATCAAATAAATGATTAATAATAAAAAACTAACAGAATCAATTATCTAACTGATGACATGATGAAGCAAACTTTTTCATCCCTTAGACTCCATTCCATCAAAAATAAGTAATAATATCATTTTAGATTAAATAATATCAGGAGGTTCCAAGAGAGTGTACATGGTAAAATGAAGTTTTTCAAGATAATCAGGAGCATGCTATTAGTAACAATAGTCACTCTGAAATTTTTGTATGTGGTTAAACTCTACCATGAATTAATGTTCTATATCTTCAGTATATTACTTTCAAAGTATAATCATAAAAGAAAATGTAAAAAATAAATATTTTAAACCTTCCTATTTTTTCTTATATCCTCACACATTCTTCTTATACTTTTTCTTTCCTTCCTCCATTTAAAAAAAAAAACTTTTCCTCTTTTGTTTTTATTTCTTTTTCTCTTTATTTTATTTCCTTTTTTATTTGTGCACTCATTTATTATTGGCTCTTTTCAGCCAGTATCTTCTCCTTATTTTAGAAAATGTGCATATTTTTCTGATTTTCTTTAAATGTTCTCTGTAGGAACGGACTGGAGAAGACAGTCAACAGTGAGAAGACACGGATAGACTCCAAATGAGCAGGGACCGGCTGCCCACTGCAAAGTTAAGACTGAACGCCTACAGGTACGGCTTACTATATCCCAGGATCACTGTCCCTCACCCAAGAAAAAGACAATGCCACAGAAAATATTGAGACCAAAGGACTCAGCATAGATAAGCAAACAACAAGGAAAGAGGGGTCTGAGTGAACTGAGAGGGTGTCAACAGGAGGGGAAGACATCCCAATAACCATTTGCTGATATTGTAAGAAATCTAAAAAATGAATAAAATTAAAATTAATAAAAGAAACTGTTATGACAAAAAAATTAAATAAATGAATGTTCTCTGTAAAAACCTTCCTGATTTGACTCTGACTAGTTTAGATGGAACCTCTTTGAAACCTCTTTTGTTTTTCTTTTTCTTTTTTTTACTACAGCAAGAGTTTCCATCATTTTAATAAATATTGATGAAAACTGGCTTTCAAAGTGATTTCTTATTTCCCCACGTAATGTGCAGGCAGTAATTCGACTTCTGTGTTCCTAGCAGCTATCCTATCTGCTCCTCCTCCCCTCCACTTTCAGGTACCACTGACTTCCCTCAGTGAGCCTCTGCCTTATCTCAGAACATGCGCTCCTCTTTTCATTCTCTGCGTTTTCACTTCATTCCACTTCTTTTAAAACAGAAATATTACTTCCCCAACTCTAGTCTTGCCTTTTGCAGTCCGATCTAAAGTCCCTTTATATAACTCCCCAAATAGGACAGAGCACAATCTAAACAACTGGCACGGAGGTCTTCTGTCATCTGACTCCTATCTAATTCTATTTTGCAACCAGTCTGGGTAGGTAGTCTGGCAGGTGCCAGACTGTGAGAGCCCTTATCATCATCTTCACAGGATTTTTAATAATGAAGAAGGGAAAACAGCAGGGAAATAGCCACTTGAATCCCCTTGCGTTCCCCTCCCCCCAGAGTGATTCTGCCTTTTAGTCCCACCTCCTAGGCCCTGGTGTGCTCACTTACACATGTGCACACCCATTGGTGTGAACAATCATAGGAAGGGCGCAATACCACAGGGGTTAATGGTAGAAGGATATGAAAAACCCTATACTATGTAAGTCTCGTTTTTCTTGAATCAGCCTCTCATCTTATATACTAAACAAATTCAGTTCCTCTAAAACACCCTGACTCTGCAATTAATACATTGTTGTTTAAGTTTACATTTTTCCTACTACTGAACACTGACTCATCTTTTAGGATTAGGTTTTTTTTGTGTTTTGTTTTTGCTTTTTTTTGTTTTTTTTTTTAGACTAGATCTCATTATTTTTGCCCGTGAAACTTCAGGTTCACGTTGTCCGGGTTCCATGGATTCAAACATTCCCCAGCCTCAGCTTCCCAGGTAGCTGGGATTACAGGTGCATGCCACCACTCCCAGACATTTTTTTGGGACTAGGTCTCGCTACGTGCCCCCAGTGGGACTCAAACTGTGATCCCTGACCTTGACCGCGACTTCCTATGCTGCTGCTTACAGGCACACATCACTGTGCCTGGCCCATCTTTTAGGATTAGATTTAAAGTGCTATGTGAAAGATGGTTAATCTCACCAGAAGTTAGGGAAGTGGAAATTAAAATAATTAGTTTTTCCCTTATCTGACAATCAAATATTTAAAGGTTAAGCTATTTTCCTTCTGGTTTCTGATTGTGCGTGTGAGGAACTTGGAAATGACCTCTGTATTTTAATAAATAAACAACAACAACAAAACAGGTGAAAAAGAAATTTTTGTGTTTGTAAGAAAAGAGGACATGGAGAAACCTCCACCCCCAAGATCTGAGAAACTGACAAGTGGATCAGGGGATTGTGGCATACCAGAGCATAGACTCAGGAGAAGAAACTTCTGGTGTAACCAGTGCCAAATTAGAAAAACCTGAACTGTAGGCGGCCACACACACCGGCTCTGTCCACCTCTGGAGGGTAGGTGGGATGGAGCTGTGGATTTGGTCCAGAAAGGCCATCCCAACTCGCATGAGGGTGCTGTGTAGGTCAGTTTGGCCCACGCCGGTGGCGGTCTAGACATCAGCCGCCACTGCGTCCATCACACAACTGGCCTTTGTCGTGTGTCGTCCCCCCCTCCCCACCGTGGTGGAGAGGGGGTGTGGCCGGGGGCTGCTTCCGCAGACCGCCTGGGACAGCCAGTGGGGGCACCGCACACCTGAGACCTACCAAGAAGCGGAGTGCAGTATGCAAGGGGGAAGGGGGGAAGTGGGTGGGTGGTTCGCCACAGTCCCCTCATTTAACCTCCACTCCAAGCACCCCATACCAGCAATAAGTACATTGAGACAAACTTTGACCACAGAAACAGAAGAGGCAAGGAACAGCAAGAAAGACTTTAAAAACAAATGCCTCTAAGGCAGGACTCAAAAAGAGCAAGGCAAGTTCACAGATCAATGATCTGTGAGAAAAACTGTGACCAAAAACCCAGAGATGCTGTCAATAAAGAACAGCACACTCCCTTTGCCAGAGGGAGGACACCTACAGAATGGCAGTGGCCCAACAGCAAAGCTCCTTAATAGGAAACTAGGAGATCTACCATCAGCTGATGGCTGTCCCCATCGAGAAGCAGCTCTACCAAAACATAAGACTGGGAGTCAGGTCCCCAAAGCCAAAGACCTGAAACATACTGGGATGGAGCAGCAAAATGAGACAGAAAAAAAAAACAAAAAACAAACAAAAAAAACCAGAAAGAACAGCCACCAAGAAATAAGAAGCATGGATACAAGCCAAAGGCACTCGGTTTGGCCAATAAAAATTAAAAAAAGATTAAAGGGCTAAACATGGACAAACAACAAAAAGAAAAGAGGCAAAGAGATCAGAGGGGGCGTGGTGGGGTGGGGTAATCCCATGGGGATCAACAATTATGCAATCATGTATTGTACAAAATCCAAAAATAAAAAAATATTAATTATAAAAAAATTAAAAAGAAAAACCTGAACTGTAACTGACAAACTGTTGAGTACTTACTGTGGATAAATGCAGATGTTAACAATTCCAGAGGTACCCAGGCCTGAGCAACCCTGTTATTTTGTGAATTTTATCTCCAAGAACTTGACCAAGTTCTCAGAGTGAATGTTAGAGAAAAATCTCTACATACTTCAGCAGAAGGGGGGAGGAAACATTTTGAAATAGCATAAAACTTTGTTCTTAACAAGATCTGCCCTTGGGAGAAACTACTTAACCATATCCTAACCTACTGGGGCATTAAAGCTTAATTGATCTAGAAAGTCCAATTCACTCTAGTTGATACAGGGTAGTGACACAGTTAAAAATTGTATTGGCGCCAAAATCCTAGTGGGTGGAGTCTGAAACAACCGAGAGAGAAATTGAGAAGCAGGAAGAAAGGGTGTATATAAAAGAAAGGAGCGAGGAAAGGAAGGGGGGAGAAGAGAATGGAAAACTGAGAGAACAGGCCCATGAGCCCTGGTCAGGGTAAGCCCCCCTGGAAGAGCGAGCTGGAGGTGACAAGGAGCCATGATGGCCAGCAGAAGAGTAACTAATGTGGAGAGTGTGGCATAGCAGCAAGGTAACATAGTGAGCTGGTACTTGGAGATGGCCATGGATTTGGAAAGCTGATTTGTGCATCAGCAATTGTGGACAAAATTTGAAGTCTTGGAGAAGGGGAGCAGCTTGGAATGGTGGAGAAGAAGCAAAGAAAAGACGCAGAAGAAAGACTGGACATTTGCAGAGTGCCTGCCTCAGTTTTGGAGGGGTAAAGGGGCACCATCTTGGGCATGTGTCTTTGAGAACTTTGGGAATAAAAATGGTGACTGGGGTAAAGTAACTGACCACTGTGGCTTTGAGGACTTTTCATTTTCCTGGTTAATTTCCTTGTAAATAAAATCTTGTTGTCTGTTTTTTGATTGTGGGCCATTCTTATTGGTATAAGGTGGTATCTCATTGTGGTTTTGATTTGCATTTCCCTGATTGCCAGTGATGTTGAACAGTTTTTCATGTGCCTGTTGGCCATTTGGACTTCCTCTTTGGAGAAGTGTCTTTTTAGATCTCCCCATTTTTTACATGGGTTTTTTGCTTTTTTTTTTTTTAATTGTGTGAGTTCTTTGTGTATCTTTGTTGTTTTTGTTTTTTTTGTTTTTTGAGACTAGTCTTACTATTTTTGCCCTTGAAACTGCAGGCTCACATTGCCTGGGGTACCACAGACTCAAGCAATCCCCAGCCTCAGTTTCCCAGATAGCTGGGATTACAGGCATGAGCCACAACTCCCAGCTATTTTTTAGGACTAGGTCTCGCTATGTTGCCCCAAGCAGGACTCGAACCATGATCCCTACCCCCAGCCACTTCATAGGCTGAAGCTTACAGGCACAAGACACCATGCCTGGTTGTGTATCTTTGTTATCAGACCCTTATCACTTTTATGGAGGGCAAACATTTTTTTCCCACTTGGTTGGGATTCTTTTAATTTTTTCTGTTGTCTCTTTTGCTGTACAGAAACTTTTTAGTTTGATGTAGTCCCAGCTGTTTATGTTTTCCTTCATTTTTTTGCCATCTATAAATGTAACAACAAGTGCTGGTGTGGATGTGGAGGGAAAGGAATACTTTTACACTGCTGGTGGGAATGTAAACTAGTCCAGCCACTATGGAAAGCAGTGTGGAGGACCCTCAAACTAATGAAAATGGAACTACCATTTGACCCAGCAATCGCTTTTATGGGAATCTACCCAAAGGAGACCTCAATGTGGGTAGAAAGGGACACCTATGCTTGGATGTTTATTGTAGCACTTTTCATAATTGCAAAGACATGTAAACAACCCAAATGCCCCAAGACAGAGGACTGGATGAAAAAGTTGTGATATATAAACACAATGGAATATTACGCATCAACTGAAAATGACAAATTTGATGATTTTTTGATAACATGGATGTACCTAGAAGAAATCACATTGGAACAAGTCAGAGGAAAAAGACAGAAACCAAAAGGTATGGACAACCAAACAAAAGTATACAACTCGGGGAGGGGACCAGCTGGAGTGGCCAGGGAGGGGAGGTGGTGGGTGACCCCCAGGGATCAAAGTGATGTGAAACATATATATATATATATATATATATATATATATATATATACATACATATATATAAAATTTAAAAAAATTTTTTTAATAAATTAAAATTACATAGTTAAACATAAGACCTTGTTCAACTGCATTTGAGTGGCAAACGTGCTCTGCACAGTTGAAGAAAGTTGAGAGGCAGAAGTCGCATTTTAAGAGGTTTTCTTCCTGTAGCTTGTTGGTTGGCAGCTTCTGTCTCTTTTGACCTGATTTCATTGTCACCCTGTCCCACCTAAGAGGTGTGAGGGAACTGACAAGCATTTGTAAAGTTCACAGTCCAGAGAAATAAGCTCAGTAAAAGACTGAGACCTAATTGCAGTACTATACAATGCTTCCCACCCCCCCATTCCTCACAACCACACTAGGCCATATATATAGCAACTGCTTTCACCTGGTACATCATATGTGGCCATCAAGGCAAAATTAGAAGGTAAATTGAAAGTCAAAAAATAGGTTGAAGATACAGAGAATCGAAACACAGATGACAGGGATGTTAGAATTATTCAGCAAGGAATTTATAAATGCTACTATTAATATGCAAAGAGCTCTAGTGGATAAATCCTGAACCATATGCAAATACATCTAGAAAATGTACGTAGAAGAGAATTCAAAGAAAAAGCATGCAAATGCTGTCAAGCAAAAGCGTTGTAACAAATGAAGATTGCCTTTCATGAGTTTATTAGTACATTGGACACAGCTAATAAAAGAATCTTTGTACTTGATGTGATGATACAGAAATAAAAACATCTCTAAAACTAAAAAGCAAAGAGAAAAAAGACTGTAAAAACAAAACAGAATATCCAAACTGTGAGATAACTAAGATACACTTGGCATGTGTGTAATATGAATTCCAGAAGAGGAGGAAAGAAAAGAACACAAGTTTTGGAAACAATAATGACTGATAATGTTCTCCAATTTAATATCAAATACTGAACTACAGATGTGAAAATCTCAGAAAACACTAAACAGGGGGGGAAAACAGCTAAAAAATTGTGTTTAGACATATATCCAAACCACAGAAAATTAAGATACAGAAAATATCCTGAAAGGACCCAGAGAGGGTAGAGTGGTGAGTGGTGGTGGTGGGGGGGCAATTACCTACAGAAAAGCAAAGAAATACATCCAGTCATCCAATATGTTCTCAGAAACCATGGAAGCAAGGAGAGAGTACAGTGAAATACTGAAAGTGAAATAAGTGAAAGTGTTGAGAGGAGAAAAACACCACTCTAGAATTCTGTACCCTGAAAAATTATCTTTCAAGAGTACAAGGGAAAAATCTTGGACAAAAATTGTTGAGAGAATAAATTTGTTGTCTGCCTGCCAGAAATATCAATACAAGGTCTTTAGAGAAAGTGAAAATAATATAGGTCAGTAACTTAGATCTGCATAAAGAGAGGAAGACCACTGAACAAAGAGTAAGTGAAGGTAAAATGATGACTTTTTCTTATTTTCATTGACCTGATATAATAGCTTGTTCAATATAATAACAATGGTATATTTAATACCATATGTTTTGTATACATCATATAGATATATATATTAGCTTATATATAAGTGAAATGAATGGCAGTAATGATACAAGGGATGACAGGAAGAAAGAAATAAGTATTTTGTTGTTGTATTACCAAGAGATCCAGTATTATTTGAAAGTAGACTTACAAGAATTGTAAATGTGTATTGCAAAGTCTAGGATGATTACTAAAAAATATTAAGTAATATACTTAACTGCTGCTAAGAATGGAGAGGAAATGAAATCATATTAAATGGTAATTTTGAAACATAAAAGCAGAAAAAGTGAAAGACAAAAATAAGAACAAAAAACAAGAGCAAAAATTTAAACAGGAACAAATATAGTAGATATTAATTCAATGATTAATAATCACTTTGGATATCAAAGGTATAAATGTAACAATTAAAAGAGATTTTCAGAGTGAATGAAAAATCATTTGACAAAATTGATTTATCATTCATGATAAAAATTCTTGGTCAACTAGGACTAGAGAATTTCCTCAAGTTGATAATGAAAATCTACAAAAATCCTAGACTGCTAACATTATTCTTAATGATGAGAAACTAGAAATTTTACCACTAAGATCAGGTATAAGATAAAGATGTGCCTTTTCATTGCTCCTTTTCATCATCATCCTGGTTGTCCTGCTTATTGCTAATGAATTATCACAAGGAAGTGAAGGTATATTAACTGGGAAGGAAGAAATAAAACTAACTTTGTTCACAAATTACATGATCATCTATGTAAAAATCTGAAATATCAGCAAAAAAATATATCCTGAAACATAGAGCAATTTATCAGTGGGGCATAAGATATGAGATTAATACACAATAATCATTACTTTTCTATAAATCAGTAATAAACAAGTGGAACTATAAATTAAGATGTAGTCTCATTTCTATTAGCATGCTCCAAAGCAAATTACTCAGGTATAAATCTAAGTGCTTTGTAAACAAAATATTATAAGAGCTATATGAAGATAATGACAAAACTCAGATGACCAGATCAAAGAACTAAATAAATGTTCTATGTTCATGGATAAGGATATATATTCACGGGCTGCAAAATGACATAGGACACATATACGGTGTGATCTCCTATTTTCCTTCTTCACAGTGGTGATCTCTACATATAGCTGAGATGTGTAGTAGGTTCTAGCATCTAGGTTGGTATAGGTAAACCTTATGGCAGTTACATGATGAAATCACCTAATGACACATTTCTTAGAATGTATTCTTGTCGTTAAGTGATACATGATTGCATTGTCAAGATGTTGGTACTTCCTAACTTAACTGTAGTTTAAGTGCAATCCTAATAAAATTTTCAGCAAGTAATTTTATGAAAATTAACTAACTGATGAGAGTCAGGTTAGTCAATGCCACATGAAAGGAGAAAGTTGGGAAACTGATACTACCTGACTTCAAGACAGCATCATATTGACAAAAAATGGGTTGATCAGTGAAGCAATCAATGAAACAAAATGAAGAGCCTAGAAATAGGCACACAAATATATTCAACTCATCTTTGATATACAAAGTCAATGCAATGGTGCAAAAATAGTCCTTTTTTAAAAAAAATGGAGTTGAAACAATTAAACATTCACATGAAAAAAAGAAAAAAAATCTAGACGCAGACCTACAGACTGCACAAAAATTAATATAAAAATGAATTGTAGACCTAAATGTAAAACTATAGACCTACACATACTTAAAATGTAAAACTATAACTCCTAGAAGATAGCATAGGAGAAAACCAAATGACTTTGGATATGGTAATGGCTTTTTAGTTACTACGTAAAGACATGATCCATGAAAGAAATAATTGATAATCTGGACTTCATTAAAATTTAAATTTTCTGCTCCGCAAAAAAAAAAAAAAATAATAATAATAAAATAAGCCACAGACTGGGAGAAATTATGATGGGAAAATTTATTTTTTATTAGATGGAAAGAATGATCCATCTAATAAAGGACTGTTATACAGAATAAGCAAAGAATACTTAAAACTCAACAGTAAGAAAACAATTGTATTAAAATATGAGTCAGTTAGGGAGAGGAAACAGAATGAAAAAAGAAAAGCACAAAAGGTCAAAACTCCAGCATTTTCTCCTCCTGTCTTTCTATTCCATGTTCATACATTCCCCTAGTCTCCACTCCTTCCTCATGCCCCCCCAAAAGCTGAAGACACTGATAACCCAGAAGCCATCACAGCTAATGACACTCATTTGTTTACAAATAAGTCTCAGTCTAATGTGACTATAAACTACTTGAAGATAGGAACTCTGTCCTATTTGCTTTTGTAACTCTAGCATCTAGATCAGAGACTAGTAAAGGATAGTGTCTGATGAATGAGTAAATGAATGAAGGATAGAATCTAGGATCTCCATTCAAGAAAGGCTAGCTTTGAAAGTATAAGATATTTCCAATAGAAGTGACTTCTTTTCTTTGTGTTGGATAATGATAAATAACACAAGTTTTAAAATGTGGGTGGAAAAGTATTCAGGGCTAAATGTAGCCCCAAACTCCATGATGTTCAATCACAGAATCTCAGAAGGAGCAATAATGTAATGAAGACTAAAATATGACATTAAATATGAATACCCACTGCATGTCTAGCATGAAGTATAGACTTGTGAATTACAGAGCTTTTAACATCATTTATTACTACTTCCACCACTCCATTATGTAGAGAACTATTCTCTAAATTGCACTTATGATAGGGTGTGTCCCCCCCCCCCACTGTCTCCTGTTTAAGATTGCAGGTTTCAAGGACAGGTAATGTTAAAATGGGAGAATGACCTTAGCTGGAATTTCCCTTCAGGGGGATGCAGGGGGAAGAAAGAAGTGTAACAGATTTCCTGGAAGGCGGGAAATCAGGGTATATAAAGGGTGTGCAAACAAAGAGAAGGATTCAATTGAATTCGATTGGGATTCCAATATGGAGAGAGGATAGAGAGGAGAGATGGGAATTAGCCATCTTATAAAGATGTGAGCCATGTGAGCTTGGCCATGTGGCCACCGAGGGCCTGCAACCCTCGGCTGGCCCAGGCTGGCAGCATGTGTGCTGAATGCACTTAAGGAGTTTGCAAATTTAAACTCTGTGTTGGAGTTTGTTTTGCTGAGTTTACTTGTGTCTGCAAGAGGCTGTGCAAAAGTTAGGCCTGAGAAGAAAGTGAACTTTGCTGGTTTGGCATCGTGGAGTTCCTGCTACCTGAAGGTGACAAGGAGAAGACAGCGTGAAAGACAAGGAGGAACAGTTAAAAGAACATGTCTTCAAGCGTCTGGAGATGGACTCTGTCTGGACATTGGTGAGAGGATCAGG
>PVHY01004055.1:74162-99195 GCA_004024945.1 Uropsilus gracilis | reverse complement strand
AAAAAAAAAAAAAAAGAAGAAGAAGAAGAAGAGGCTTCTCTAATGGCAGTGGCCCCACAGCAAAGCCCCAAGGGAGGAGACCTACCATCAGTTGATGGATGTCCCTTCGAGGATCTGCTCTTCCAAAATATAAGGCGGAGTCACTCCCCCAAAGCCAAAGACCTGAAGCATGAATGAAGGGGCAACAAAACGAGGCACAGACTGCGGAGATGAGACCCACCAAGACCAAAGGTGCTCCAAAAGCAGTACAGGAATGATAAACAGCACGTTCTACCAAGTCCGGGGAAATCGGTAGGAAATCGAACCCTCACCAAGGATGAGGAAATGGATCAAAGAAAAAAAAAGAAAGAAAGAAAAGACTAAAGGACTAAACAAGGACAAACAGCAAAAAGAGAGGAGGCAAAGAGACCAGGGGAGATGTGGTGTGGGGGGGTATTCCCATGGGGATTAGAAGTTATACAATCATATATTGTAAAATATGCAAAAATAAAAACATAAATAAATAAATAAATAAATAAATAAATAAATAAATAAATAAATAAATAAATAAATAAATAAATAAATAAATAAATAAAAAGACACAGACCAAGAGAGGGGAAGGAGGGTAAAATCAGGAGAAGGATGGGAACAAGAGATTAAGATGATGGTTCACAGGTGACAAGGTGGTGGAAGAACCCTAGGATATACAACAATGTAAAATATATACATGTGCAACCAATTCAAAAAAATACAAAAAAAAAAGGAAAAAAAAGAAAAATGGACAATGTGACAGTACAGAAACCTGGCAAACACAACCTTGACCCATGTGATAAAATGTCCCTTGCCCAGTGGTGTCAGACACCCACAGAAATTATGTGACAAGAAGGACACCTCATCTTGATGGGATTCCTTTCAAAATCCACAAGTTCATCATAATCACAAGGAAAACAGACCAACCCAGATGGAGCTATAGACCTAACCTCTGTCATGGTTATAAGAATCAAATAAAGACTAACGAACAAAGAAGATAGTAGAGCCCTAACAACTAAATGCTCCGAATCCTGGAACAGGAAAAGAGCACTAAGGGGGAAAGTGATGAAATACAACAAAGGCGGGAGACTGCTTCATGAAATGTCACAACGTATTGATGCTGGTTTCTATTTTTGACAAATGCTCCCATAAGAATGTAACTTTAAAGGGAAACAGGGGTAAAGGCATATGGGGGTGTCTCACCTTCCCAATTTTTCAGTGAATCTTAAATAAATGGGTTATTGCTTCAAAATGAGGGACAAAGATAATGTCAATGTCAGAATCTGAGGAAAAGAGGTAGTTGGTGTCAGCAACAGGACCTAGACCAAGATAATCTGAAGTGGTATTCATCCTTTCCAGGGCAGAGTCCCACTCAACCCTGTAGTCAGCTCATCTTGCCCTACATCACATGCCCTGAGACCAGGTATGATTGATAAACACTATTTCACCAATGTCAACTCCAGCACCACTGCTTCCAAGCCGGGGGAATCTCAGCTAAGCTTCTCTAACCTGACCCACGGCTGGGTTTCCTCACTTGTACAATGTGATAATAATTCATCTCACACATTCTCATTTGTATTGACAGCTTTAGGATCTTGAAAAAAATTCATTCCACAAACTGGAAATAAGCAGCGCAACTTTAAAATAACTGATGACACCAGTAACCTACCGCTGATTCACGAATGGGCTGGACAGCTCTGCAAGCAGTCGAAAATTCCCAACGTAGAGCAGCAAGCCATACCTCTGTGTGATAAACAAAGAACAAGGTGTCAGGGATAACCTTATCAGAATTCCCAAATACAGAGGGGCATTCGAGAACTTCTCAACATAAGAGACCAAACAAACAAGTGTGCTAAACTGATTTTCTTCTTTACGAGAATATAGAAATGTCCTTAGAATTCTATGGTGTTTTTTAAAAGTCAGCATATTGTACAGTTATGTTCACTTAGGAAAACAGCTCTCAAGCAGCTGTCTTGTGTTGAACTCATGAATTCAGCAAATGGCCATTACTAATGGCATTCTCAAATGACAACAGAATGCTCCACATGGTGTGAATTTCAGAAGTTGAAGAGTTTTTCTGGCAACTAATATACAACAGGGACTTGCTTTTATATTCATTAAAAGAAGCACCTTAAAAAAAATCTCAAAAGTGTACTTAACATCCTAAAGCTTATGAGCAGGTGCTATTTGTCAATTAAAACAACACTTAATTATCATATCTGACAATCAGAAGATCTTACATAGAAAGTACACTTTGGGGACTTTTTAAATTTTGAAATATAATGCCAAGTACAATTCAGCAATTTAAATACAGGAAAAGTACAGCAGAGTTAGCAGGCATTAAAAAGAAAACTGAAAGCATACATTTCCAACATACTTGAAAACTGTCACAAGATGATGAAATACTCCAGCATATCCAGTTTAACCAGAATTGTGATTACACGCTAAATCAAACAGTCTGATCCTACCAAAACATTAGCCATACATGGAAGTTCAGAAGATTTCCCCACTAGTTATATACCATGCATGCTGCCTTCTAATTGAAAACAATACAAAGCAATTTTTAAAAATAATGAACTTTTATTTGAAGATTTTCAGTACTTCTCCGTGTAAATTACTTCAGGGATTAAAAATGCAAATCTGGTTTATAAGAATTAGTTTTCCCAAGGCTACTCTAATACTTTTTATAACCTAAACTCATTCTTCTTAGTGAAATTGAAAAGCATGAGGAAGAAGAAGGAAAGGGTGACCACAGTGAAAGAGAAAGAGAGACAGAGACAGAGAACAAGCAAATGGGCATTGTGCTTCTTGGGGGACACAGTCATTCCCATCCCCAAACACACAAAATATATGAAAAGTAAGTACATCATGTTATTCCTTTAACATAGAAAGATGAACAGCTATTTATTCAAAACCATGTTACCCATATTACTTACTTTTATTACAGTTAATACTTTTATTTAACTAAAACAATAGTAGTAGTTAACACCAATGAGGCATAGTTAACAATATTAAACAAAAGGTATGCATATATGAATATAATATTTTTATGTTTCAGTCCTGTAATTCTGAATTCAGTATATACAATATAAGTTTTCAAGATATATTGTATATCTTAAAAGGAGACTTTTTAAAAGGAGAATATATTGAAAAAAGGATAATGTAATACAACAGGACTAATTAAACAACTGCTGCTTTCAACATGGTTGGAGCTAGAAGGAATCTTATAGGCAGAAATAAGCCAGAAAGAAAAAGAGAAATATGGGATATTCTCACTTATATGAGGGCTACAGGGAAGACAAACAGACAAGAAAAATTTAAAACTGCCAATGGAATTGAGGGAGAGGGGGAGGATACAAGAGATAAAGTTGGTTGGTAGGTGACTGGGTGGTAGGAGAGTCTCAGGGTAGACAATGATGTAAGATGTGTGTGTGTGTGTGTGTGTGTGTGTGTGTGTGTGTGTGCATGCGAGTGCGCACGTACAATCAAGAAAAAATAAAACTTATAAAAAAAGAAATTTCAAACCTACCCCTCCCCCCCAAAAAAAAACAATTGCTGCTTGAATTTAGTGAAAGATGATACCTTTTAATCCAGGCACAGCATGACACTTTTTATTGTTTCCTTCTCCAATAGATACATCTGAATTGCCCTTGGCCTTTGAAAAATTCTTTCCTTTTTTACATCTTCCCTAATTTCTCTCACTTCTTCCAGAGATGAATGGTTGATTCATTCATTTCCAGGCCACTGGCTCTCAAACTGTGGTCCTCAGATCAAAGGCAGCACATCACTGGGATCTTGCTAGATAAGCATAGTCTAAAACTGCATCCTGCATAGTCTAGAACTGCATCCTGAACCTACTGAATCAGAAACCCCAGGAGTGGCACCACAATCTATTTTCAACAGGAGGTACGGGTATTTTATTATGTACAACCTACATTAAAGCTAAGGAATCACAGTCCTAGCTCCCTTCTCTGAAATTGTAACTGGTGAAATTCTGTAATCAACCCCACTAGCTAATACATTATCACCAAAGTGGACCTGCTACAATCCTCTAGAAATTATTTCTTGATCCCTTCAATCCTTCAACCTCCAGCTGGATCAAGAGCCTCCAAAGATCTTGCTCCTCTGCTAGAATACTCACCCCCTGCAAATACCTGCATTACCTGCACTTCACCTACTGTTCTACCCACAAAGCTTTCCACAGTGCCTGCTCATGTCTTCTGATTGAACCTAGCCTGCTCACCAGATAGGTGTGCAAGTGGTAGGAAGCAAACAAGCACTTCCAAAATCCTACAAGAGTCCTTCAGGCTTACTCCTGAGTGGGCAAAGACAGTTTCATAGGGTATTAGTATTCTACAATAAAACAAGAAAAAACAGATTTCAAGTTTGCAAAGTTATACAGAATTAGAGATTGTCAAAAATATGTTTTGAGGAAAAAAAAATTAGCAGTTCAATGTCCAAACCTTGATACATGAGATTACACAAGCAATTCAGGTAAAGGGCGACAAGTAAGGAAAAAGTTTAGCCTATCTAACAGCTACGGGTCAGAAGAAAAATAGTTATCAATAAGCACATTAGCAAACCAAGGAAACTTTATTAGATGCATGATCTTATGGTTATTATGGAGCATCTCCAATCCCATTTCCAGATCTCTGCAAATATGGCAAATACTTTGGAGCATATGGTGGACTACCACCATCACCATCTCCTTTATTAAACAATGGCATAAGAGTTAAAATTAACTGGTAAATGGAAATGCCTAAAAAGCTATTTGTTAGTACCACTATATTCCAATGCTGATGGGAGAATTTCCAACAATATTAATTGACTGACCACTAAAATTTTCATAGAACCTTATTCTCTTTGGGCTTCATGATAATTAAGCAAGTACATAAGGAGAAGCATGGGTAGTTCCCAAATGATTATGGGTCATGGAATGGAGGCCAGGATTTGAAACCTATTCTCTGGAGTGATCTTGGACTAAAGTGATCTAAACTTTGGTTTTTCCATTTGCAAAATGAACATAATACCATCTGTATGACAGAACTGATGCACAATCAGGTCAGATGCATATTAATAGCAATCAAAAAAAGTACTGAAATAGGAAATTCTAAATATTGGGGGAAAATTGTTCAAACTAGGTAATTTATCTTAATATAATTATAAATAAGATTAAATAAGTTTAAGAAAAAGGCCCTAAAATTAGGGCCTATTCCTGCCTGCCTAAGTAGTTGTTTTTTTTTTTAACCTCTAAGAAAAGTCTTTCTTTTACCTTTTATCTAGATGATTACATGGACTAAGTGGTCAAGCCTGAATTAATAAGGATGGATGAGAAGAAAGACAAATCATCATCACAGTTAAAAAAGAAGGTAGGTTAACACTGCAAGTTTACTAAGAAATAAATCATGTCAACAAACCACTCCTTATAAAATAGTTTAAATTACTGTATAATTGCTATGGGGAGGTGGAGAACAGATTGAATGAAATATTAATATTTCTAAGGGAAAAACAAACTGTTTTGTTTACCTAGTCAATTACACCAACTTTGCACACCTTCACACTACCAATCCAAATATATCTGTGCTCCAGAAAACTTTATGCTCATTAATTTCTCACCAAGGTGAGGTTGAAATGTCCTTTGAGGACTGTCTAACTCTATAACTGAAAGAGTTTTACATATAGTCTACAAGAGCCCTTCCAATTTGCCCCTCAGCCTGAGCAACTTCATGCTGAGGGAGGCTGCTCTTGTAAAGGAGCCTGCTCCATCTTAGGATTGTTATTCAAAAGTTCTAGAACTAAACTGAACCCTCACTAACTTACACTTGACAGTCCTATATCTAATCCCCTTGATTCAAAATCTTCTTATCAAATGCTAACCCTTCACATACTTAAAAGACGGTATATGTCTGTCTTCATTACAAATGTAATGTCCAATTTTCCCAGAAAATTTGAGTCTACCTTCCTCAGAGCTCTGGAATCCTATAAACTGCCAGTATTCACAAAAGAAAAACAGGTTAACTACTAAAGCCAAACAAGCTCTTCATCAAAAAATTTTTTTTCACATAATAACTTCTACATGTGAACTAGTTATATTGCACATGCACATACACCATTTGAAGGCTTGGGGTTAGACTTTAGCATAATACATCAATACTCTTCAATATGCACATGCCATTTTTCCAGGAACCTCACTTTGACAAAACTATCCTTTGAAAAGAACACTATGTGGACAAATACAGAAAAATAAGGATGTTCATCCTAAGTTACGTGAAACTTTGAGCATACATGGAACAACAGGGAGTTAAATATGGACATCACATGCCATCGAGAGAGATGAAAGTGGCGTAAAAAAAAAGGTGGTTTTAGAATGAAACATTTTCAGAACTTGCAAGACATTTAGAGATTTTACCTCTTGCACACTTAGGAAATTATCCGAGGACATGATGCAGCAAGATGAGCAGGTAGAACAAGAAAAGAATCGGTTCCAGGGAACAGCTGCTCTAAACTGCAAGTGCAGTAATGGCAGGCAGGCCCCAGGCACATGGGCAGGAGACCCAGAGAGCAATTTGTTCAGACCAGACCAGAAGAAGGCAGAGTTCAAATGGCAGGCAGGTATCTGGGGAAAGACACTGTAGTGATGTGATACTCTCCTTGAGAATATGAAACAACTCAAATATCTGACAAACACAAGTGCTGCCAGAAGAAAAGCAGGGCAATTAGAAAATGAAACAAAAATCGAGATAGGAAATGTGGTCCTGACCACACAGGGAACTATTTTTATATAATCATAATAAACACTTTGATTTTCTGTGTAGGGTTAACTTAAGAGAAAGGATAATTTAATTTGGGCACAAACAGGAGGTAAATATTTTAAAATCTTGCCAATACAAAAATACAAATTGACAATGCAAGAAGCAAAATGGAAGCAAAAAAACAGAGGGAAGGGTAACATTGCTGACACCTTAGAAAGTAACAAGACTCTACAGCTCAGAAATAAAAGACCGTAAAATTTTCAAAGGAATTACAAAGGGCAGTAAACTGGCAAAGTATCCAGGTTTACAGAGAGGAAGAAATAAGTCATCTCTACTTGAAGGAGTGCAGTGGGAGCGGTGATGGCACAGAGGTTCATTGAAGTGCTCACCCCACACTGTGGTTCTCATCAGGCTAAAACTGGACAAAGATGCAAAAAGATCCTGGTTCACAAAAGCCCACCAAGTAGGAGAGGAAAAGGGCAAACATTGGGGGAAACAATTGAGACGATACAGAAATAACCTTACATACAACTTTCATTAAAAGCTGATAAAATGAAAAAAAAAAAAAAACATCAGAAGGAAGGTGGGGAGGGAAATATACCTGTGACAGTTAAATTCGTATCCCTCACAGCAAGAAGGTAATAAATGGGTGTCTCCAGAAAGGATCCTGGAGAAGCGAACTACATATTTGCCCTACATGTTTTTGACATGCTCAGCCTGACTATAGGCCTCAGATACTCCTGGAGATCTGAGCAGCCTGGTCTGTTGCTGTCCAGGAGAGCAAATCTGCACCCAGGAAAAAAGGACATAGTTCTAGAAAAAAGACCAGTGGGCCAAACATGGACCAACAGCTTGTAGTGAGAGGAGCTGGAGTGACCAAAGGGAGGAAGGTGGAAAGAGGGGGCGTGAGGTGAGGAAAAAGGGGTATAATACAATCAACAAACATGATCGATGTTGCATGAAAATAACAAAAAATTTCAAAGATAAATAAATAACTAAAAATAAATCAATGGCTGTCTATTTTGGGAAATCAAGACGCAACCAATAGTCTCCAAAGATGGCGACCATGAAGTCCTCTGGCTCCCCACCTGGCTGCCCCTCCACCCCCAACATTCACCTCATCTCAAGAGCTGGAATCTTACTATCCTCCCCACCAACCCTAGTAAGACACTTGACCACCTTAGCGAGTGCAGGGAGGTGATCCTCTGGTTCTTGTGGAACTGGGTCCCCAGCAGCCTTGCAGCTTTCTCCAGCATCTCTTGCAACACTTGTTCTTGAGATGTCTCTTTTCAGAACAAGATTGCCAGCCTGTAAGCCCCCCCCAGAGGGACTCCAGGTAACAACCTGCTGAACTCCCAGCCAACATCAACTGCCAGCAACTGAATCAGTCCCTCAACCTAGCTAAACTGTCTGCACTCCAATCACTCTCCAATCACACCAGAGAAACCATGACAAGCCCAGTCTTTTCTTTTCATTGTTTTTATCACTAAGAACTCCTGAGTCACAGGTTTCAATCAGCTGTAGTCATTAAACCAACTGATAATCAAAATAGACTTTTTAGCCAATGGGAGAACCTTCCTGTTGGTTCTTGTGTCCTTCCAAATTCAGAATTTTTCACAAACATCCACGTTCAGACCCAAAATATTAAACAGAAATTAATGCTCTGGTCCTTCCAATCCTACAATTACCTCAGCATTGCTGAGCTGTGTGATGTGTACAGTCTGGATTTTTTAATAGCATCCCACTAATTAGCTACCTACTGGATGCCACAGGTTCTATCATATACTTCTATACCTACCCCCATGTCCTCGGTTCAGAACCACTGTGTGCCAAACAGGCTTGCAGAGCCAGGCTGCCAGGGTCTTGACTGTGCATGTTCTGACCCCACACACCAGTAACCCTGATGGTTTAATGCACAGAAAACCCTGCATGTCACATGCTGGCCCAAACTGAAGAGCCCCTAGAGAAGCTTAGATCAGGAGAAGTCCTTGTTACTGTATTTTAGGCCCCTCTTTCCCACCCAAGAGAACCTACTGCAACACAAGTGGGGTGTTGTTAAGGAGCTAGGTTAATGTCTGCTCTCATATTTTCAGACATCCTAAGTTTCTGTAGGTTATGTTAATAAACGACAGCAAGGCTCACAACTGACTTCTAGACCACATGGAAACGCTGTCTACCTCTAAAAAACTTTCCTTATAGCCTCATCTCTGAGACTTCTGTGTGACTCAAAAAGGAAAACCAAACTAGATTTGACTGACCCCTCACAGAGTTTAAAACAAAATGCTCCTTTTAAGCAAAAGTCACCAGATTATGACAATCTGGATTTTCCTACTCAGGGAAATTTAATTTTCTATTATCTGAGCGTGATAAAGGCCAGGGAGTTAGCAGAGGATAGTAATACCAAAAACTATTATGCACCTACTACTGCTAACCTGGTGCTAACTACTGCACTGCTACCAATGGCTTAAAAAAGGACCAGTACCCCTTCCCACCACTAAGACTGCAGGTAAGTCCTGACTGTACCAACCTCAAGCCTTGTGTTAATGTGTGACTCTTCTACAGTAGCCATAAGGTACTTTTTTATAGATTATTTACCTGGAGCCTCCCATATTTCCATGGAAAACTTTTCAGAATACCATCAATTTAAGGCAAGAATTGGGAAATAATCTACCTTGTGTTTCAGAACCGTTTGCTTAACTTGAATCAGTGGAGGTTTCTGATTATTATGAAAGTTGAAGGTTTGAGCTCATATACAGGACTGAATTGCCAAATGAGACTTGTGTGAACAGTGGTCTTGGCTACTCCTAAGCTTTACTAAATGTTACAAGGACAGAAGCCATCAAATAATTGAGAAGCATCAGAGAGGTCAGGGACAATAGGCAAGCCGGGTTTTTCTCAGGTTCAGCAAGTAGCTCTGACCTGGAATATATTAAGGTTCGACTAGGGGAGGTTCCCCAAGTTCCTGGGAGTTTAACTTATGAAACATCTCCATCTTATACCCCCAGAAAGTTGGACAGCTTACATGACTTTCTCCAAAGAGCCAGCCAAACAGATCTTTTTTTAAGTTTCCTGTCTCCTAATTTTTTTTCTTTTTGCTGCTCTGAGTGAATTCCATTGTCTAGTCCTGAAGTTTTTTTTTTTTTTTCCTGCTTCACCTAGTCTGTTGTTGAATCCCTACAGTGTATTTTCAGTGTTCCCTTTACCTCTGAGACTTATATTTTCTTATATTTCCCACTGCTTTGTTCATCTATTCTTTTCCCTATGATCATTAACATCTTTATGATCATTACTTCCAAAGCTATATCAGAGAAATTACTTATTTCTGTTATTAAGTTTTTTCCTGAGGACTTATCTTGTTCTTTCTTTTGGAACATATTCCTGTGTTTCTGCATTTTGCTTGACTCCCTGATATGTTGATTTCTATACGGGAGACACTACTCCTCCAGGCCTGATGGAATGGTCTCATAGAGGGGATGAAATGTATCATTCAGCCTTGCCCCAATTCTCGGTTGTCTCTCAACCATTTGATTTTCCAAGTTGCTTTTTCTATTTTTAATAGCTTCATTAATTGAGGACATGATAAGAAGCAGTGTCCCAGAAGGGAGGGTGTCAGCACCTGGATTCAAATTGACTGGAAACCAGATCCTCAGGCGGCAGCTCTGGAGAGTATGCAAATATAGTCTAGTGGAAATTCTAACACAAGCCCCACTCATCGCCAGAACCAGGTGATCTGGTGGTATCCCTTGGGTGGCACTCACAAAAACTGGGGCTCCAGATGAGTGCATTAGCTCTTTTGGGGGACTGTACTGGACGGCCAGAGCAAGACAGAGAGAGCACCAAAATGGTATCCACAGCCTATCATCAAGTGTGCAGCCACCAGATGTGTGCTATTCCTGATGCCTGCCCTTAAAGCCAAAGCTCCAGAACCACAAAAAGATCTCCCTGACTGTCGGACTATGTGCCCCAGTGCTACCTTTGTCTGAATCACTTGTTCATAGGTCGCAAGCCCATGGGACCCAGGATACTCTCCTGGCCACCAAAGCCAAGCAATCACAGGGCATACTGGGCAGCTTCAAAACTGAGGCCCTGGATACAAAAACCAGATACTACATGTCAAGTTCCTTGTTAGAAGACCCTGCACTCTGGAGTAGGCAGACAGAAAACTGGAAAATAGCACCGCCCTCTGTGGTCTCTGGAAAGGACTACTATCAGTCCCCAGACATCTGGTTAACTGCAAGTCAGTTCCTCAGGCTGCTGCCATGAGGAGTTACCAGGTCTCCTGGACAGCAAAAGGAGCTCCAGGGTCTGAAGACTTTTGCTTTGCCCTGAGGGAAGGAGATGCTTAAGAACCCCCTGTTTATTTTACCGTGGGAGCCAGGAGCGTTAACTCCTCCAACCTCTGAACCAGGTCATATGTAGGTAGTCATAGAAGCAGTCACCAAAAGCAGGTCACCATGGGTCATGAGTTCCTTTCTGGGTGACACTGGTTATTACCAATCCATGGGGCCAGTAATGTAAGCTCCGCTGGCTCCCAGATACAGGTGACGTCCCCTGGGCAGCAGTGACAAAAACTGGGGCACCAAAGAGAAGAGCTCCCTTCCAAGAGGGTACTGGTGTCTGAAGCATAGTAAAAGGAGAACATCAAGATGGTACCCAGCCTGTGGCCTGATAGTGTGGCTTAAGCAGGTTTCTAGATGTGTGTGTTAAATTACATGGGCATCTGTCAAGACGAAGCTGGAATATGAGCAGAGATGCTCCTTCACCTCTAGTCTGTGCTTAATTGGCTACCTGCGAGTTGGGCCCTGAGGCAGGTGAATCTAAGCATGCAAGCTCTCTCTCTAAGAGTCATTTCTCAAGACAGTCCTGTGTGGGTCTTGGCATACTGGTCCTGTTTTTACCATTAGGTATTTTGGAGATTTGTTGCTCAAGTGTAGGTCTTAACAGTCAGGATACTGGGACAAGGGAGAGGGGGAGAGTTGAGTCCCTCACTCTGTAAGGAGTATCTCTGGACTTCAAGTTCCCTCCTGGTCATGGCCACAGGACTGGATGGGTCCTGTAAGATAGTCCCAGGCTCTCCTACAAGTTTCTATGGGTTTTTTTCTCTCTTGCCCTAGCTAGAATTGTCACTCAGTCATCCTTTAGCTTTTTAAAAATATCATTTCATACAGCTGTAGATTCAGTATATCTATGAGAGATACTCAGGATCTTCCTACAGCACCACCATAAACTAGAATTTTTATTTTAACTGCTTTATTGTGGTAAAATAAACATAAAATAAAATTTGCCATTTCAACCACTTTTAACTGTATAAGTCAGCGGTAATAAGTTATTTATATTGTTGTGGAACCATCACCACTATTCATATCCAGGACTTTATCATATTTCCAAATTTAAACTTTTGCCATTAAACAGTAATTTCTCAATACTCCCACCACATATACCGACTTAACATTAGTTTTTTTTCTATCTCTATGACATTGATTATACCAGATAGTTCAAGTAAGGAGAATACATTATGAGATTGCTTTTTAAAAATCTGATTAGAAATAAGACATTGATTGGAATGGATGTGGCAAACCTCTTACCTGATAACTATTCCATCATCATACACTAAGTACAATATATGAACCCTTTCCTTTCTTGATATTAAAAGAACTTAACTTTGAAAAATCAAGTCATGGCTGAGAATGAAAGTGAGTAGTTTTGCTAAGGTATGCCACTATACACACCTGAGGGGGTGCTCTGTCCCCACAAACGAAAGCAACTCAGTTACTACAGGAGTTACTCAGTTACTCCAAAGCCAACAGTGAGGAAGTCTCGGGGAGCTCTGCTATGTTCATACCTAATATTCTATACTATGAAAGCAAAACCCAAAACACAAATATGTTGCACACAGACACATGGTGTGTTGACATGCATGCACACATGCAGACAAAATATTTTTTGACTAAGCATTTACATATTTGTACTGTAGCTAATTCTTCAGTAAGTGCTAAAAGTTGTAATTCAACCATGTAACAGTGCTTTTGAATTGAGTTGTGTGAGTAACAGAAATACTAATAAATCAATTTTGGACAGCAGAAAATTAAAACTGTCAGCAGAACTGAAACAGAGCAAGAGAGGAGGATGGGGGGAAGATTAGGGGTGGGATGAGCACAAAAGATTGATTGAGATGGTAGTTCACATGTGATAAGGTGAAGAAGCCTGGGTTAGACAACGATGTAAAATAAAATAAATTAAAAATATAAATTAATAAATTTAAAAAATAGTAATAATAAATCTATAAGACTTACTTCTTCTGCCATTCTGTTGTTTATCACTATACAAGAAAGCTAATAACCTTTATTTCAATAGCAAAAAGGATGATTTTTAAAGTTTTAAAAATATTTTTCTTTCATATAAAAATTTAGCTTGTTTTATTGTATATAAATTTAACAGGAAACAGAAATCAGCTGTCCTTACTTTATTAAGTTATATTAGGAGACTATTTTTAATACTACCTAGTCAACAGAAGTGTTAATTTGTTTTCTTTAAAAATGCTGCCATTACAGTTACTATATATACTTTTTAAGAGTATCTTAATGATTAAGATAAGGCAAGTAAATTTCTTTTTAAAAAGACCAGCATGTGCTTTATTGATTTTTTAAAGGCATAAAATTAAAAAAGAAAATTTCATCCGACATAATTAAATATCCAACTCACTGATCTATGCACAGTCAGCCATTTGCCAAACCTTTGATTACAGAGACTAAGAAAGAACAGTTCAGTCTTCACATTTATAAATGCATGTAAGTGATCTATTGCCTCTTACCAGCTTATAGCACTATGATTACTTGTGATTCATGTTCAGGGAACATATTTAACAATTTCAGCCTGGTATTAAACTTACATGGGTACCCACACACATTCCTTCCAGAGTTAACTGGTAGCTTAGGAAGCAAAATGTTTGCATACGAAGTAAGACCTGTAAAAGGTAGAATCTCTATTCTATAACTGTCTATCTGAAAAAAAGACAAAGAAATAAGGAGCATTGAATGCCAGTAGAAGGAGCCTATTTGCTTTGGAAAAATTAAGTGATTATCATAAGCATTTACTTAATAAAAGGAGTAAAATTTTTAATTATTCAGGTTTGTGGCTTCAAATGGGTAATACAGAGAGAGATACTTTGATAGAGCTGATTCTTGAAGAAATAATGCTAAATTGATTTCTTGTTCACTAGCTGTTTCTATGTGGGTCAACATAAAGAAAAATATAAGTATTATTAACACACATTTGTATGAATATTTTCAAAACTCTCCAAATAGTTACAAATGCACAGTAATGTGAAGGATTTCAAAGTTAATAAGAAAAAAAAAGTTTTATCTAATATTTAAAATGGAGAAAGCATGGAATGTTACACCCTACTTCTTATAATCATATAATTCTAGTTTACATACATCCATTTTTCTGAATACCTATCTTGTGCTTGTTGCATACCTAGGTTGAAAAATAATTAATTGTGGAGAAACCTAACAAGCATGCAAGATATATGAAACTTCTAATTTGCAAATGAATAATGTAGAAAATTTTAGTTATAAAATTTAATATGCACTACTGCTTGAGATTAGTTCAGTTTTGGAATTCTGATAACATTTCAAAGCAGGACTCCCCCATTGCTCTTATCCTACTTCAATGTAATCACATATGTTACATGGAACTGACTGTGTCATTAAAGAACAAAGAAATATTTTTTAAAAGTAAATAGATTTAAAATAAATAAAATTTAAAAATAAATTTTTTAAAAAAGAGTAAAGAAATATTTTAGCAGTTTTACAGAAATCTATACCAAATTATAAATGCATCTAGAATGAGAAAAGTATTTACATGATCCCACAGGTTTTAAATAAGAATTTAAGAAATTGGTATCATCTGCCTTTTTCAAAGTTTATAAACTCAAATACATACATATTATTTTTGTTAATGATCAGGGTAATATCCCCCAAGGATGACCTTGAATGCCTTTGGAGTAGGTCTTCATAAACTGAGAACTATTTGTTTAGATTTGGATTTGCCCTTAAGTCATTACTTCCAGACCTGTCTGCTTGGCAAGCTTCAGGAAACCCTGGCACTCACCAATACAAGGTAATATGCAAAAAGAGCTGTACAATGGTGAAGTATGAAATATTTGTCACCAATCACTTTCCAATACGAAATGAGAATCAACAAATCTGTAAGAAAGAAGAATAAGTATTACCTAAGAAGAAAGTGGCACTGCATTTAACTTTTTCCTGACAACACCAAAGCCTACCACACAGTCATACACTCTAGAGAAATAATTTAAAAAATTCACTTTTAATTCAGTTGGATTGAGACATGCTTGTTTCAATTCATGACTTGTTTTTAGGTGCTGTTAATTATTTTGGGCAAAGCATTATCTAGTTTCCTTCAGATGAGATCTCCTGTGTAGTAACTACTCTGAATTGAGTTGAATTGCTCATCAATTAAGTGCATGAGACACATTAAAATTTTTGTGTTCTCCTTGTCAATGATACCATTTTCTGTCAAATGAACAAATGTTTTCCCATGATTAACTCTTCTTTTTAATTCCCCATCAACTAATCCAACAGCTTATTCATTATTTCTATCTGAAATGTCACAGTTCCTCTAAATGAATTGTATATTTTGATATAATCTAGGTCTTGTTTTTTAACAGTTCAATTTCTGAGAAAATTCTCTATAGAGTCCATCACTTGTCTGTTACTTCTACTGTTTTCTAATTTGATTCCATCATTTTTATTTAGCTTTTCTTTCAGTTATTTAATAAATGCAAAAAGTACAAAATATGGTTCACTATACAATCATCCAAACAGGTGTCTCTTACTTCTCTCTCGTATAAATCAGGCCAAGCTGGGTTTTCAAAGAGCACCTAACATGGTATACTCTCCACTTCTGTTCCACAATGTCTCATTGTTTAAAAAGCTACTCCAATTCCATCCAAACAGGAGGGGAAATGACAGGGAAATATGGAGTAGACCGAATCCATGATACAGCTAAATTAGCTTACTTGCCCAAGTTTTTATAAAATCATGACCAGGAGAACACATTTCAAGGACTCTCACAAATGGGTACCCTGGGGTTTTAACTTGATTGGCTTCATAATAATGCCACCTGAGAGACTCTTTTGGACAAAAAGGGACCACTGCCAGCAGGAACCACTCTGCTGCTCTAACCTTCAGAAGCAAAGCCAGCACCAAAAAGGTGCCATATTCTGCCATCACAGCAGGCATTTGTTTTCTTCAGTATGGGACCAAAAAGGTACTCCTCCAATAAATAAACCAAAAGCAAATTCCATGTGTTATTCCCATAACTCTATGAGTGGTTTAAAAAGAAACAGTGAACAATACATCACATACCAGAAAAGAGGTAGCCGGTAGCAATAGAAATATTCACTTTCGCAATTGCTGAATCACCCCTATATTTAAAAAAAAAAAAGTTTCCTTTTTTCAGCACATGGGTTACAAATGACAGCTACCTTTATTCTATTGAGATTTAAATATAACTAAAATGCTTTCTATAGATTCTCAAATGGTAAACTGTCATTGGCACAAGGTACTTTTTGCTATAATAATACTTCTAACTGAATGCATAATAATTTCCTATATACTCACTAAAATTCCTAGGAAAATATTTTTAAAAGACAATTCTTTGTAAATGTGTTTCTCTAATAATTTGTTTGGTAAAAGATTCAAATGGAATTCCAGATGCTGATTTTTTGTGATTCCTTATTCTGAATCAGAGGTTCAAATGCTTCAAAAAAGCATCTAGCCCATCTCTGATGCTAAGCAGTACATTATTACCTTACTGAAAACAAGAGACTTGGTCTGCCTACCAGCACATACTAAGTAAATACTTGGAAGAGGACAGCTTAACCTTGCTTTTTAGACTCCTATGATTTTTGCTAGACTTTCTAGCGCTTCTAGAGGCAAGAAACAAATAGAAATCATCAGTGCTTTATCTCCATCTATAATGTGAACTGTTGGTGCAACGAACACAATACAAAAGTGTTCACAGTTCAAGTACAAATGGCAAGATTTAGCAGAAGTCATTTCTTCTTTATAGGCATCACAAATATGGCCCAGGAAACCTGAACCTGGAGTATAATACGGGATCAAAGAAAGTGTAAAAATGTCAAAAATTGTGAGAGAAAAGCTTAATAAGGACAAAAATTGTTCAGTGAGCCAAATCTTTATCCAAAAAACTTATAAAATTTATTACCTAAAAGTAGTAGTTCTGCTGACAACCATGTTATAGTAAAATATTTTTTTAAAAGCTAGAAATTGGGTAGGTAGATAGTATCTTAAAATTTGGTCTAGGAATTAAATTCTCTAAATTTAGTTATTTTGAAATTATCTTCTCAACGAAAATTTACTAAACTAGTTCTGATGGACGTAATTCCATTTATGAACAAAGATGAACATTTTTGCAGTCAAAGAGTGGTGATTAAATTGCCCAACACCCCCAAGTACACATACCACATCCCAATGCAGGGTTTTCTCAAAAACTATCTTATCTTTCTAACTAAGCTGAAGTTAAGCTTTCTCATGTACTGCTAGGATAGGTAATTTGCAAAATTTCTGCCATTTGAATAACGTTTAAATCTTTCAAAGAGAACCACTATACAAATTATTCTATTATTGCTCAACAGTTATTATTAGTGCTTCAAATCTTCTCATATGGCACTAAATTCCTCTCATATGGACATCTATTACTCTCATTTTCATATCTTTGATATCAATTGATGGCTCAAATGTAAATTTGAAGACTAAGCCTTAAGTATTCTCCAAGTTGCTTATCCTAGATCAATAACTCATTTTTGTTCAGTGGTTATAATGACTTGGTTTTACTCACTAACACAGTATTAATGTTTTCATCATCAGCAGCGTTCCCTGTTCCGGATAGCAATTATAATACTAAAGCAAAATGTGCTACATTATTTGTACTTGAATTTAAAGTAAATCATTTTAATACACCCTACTGAAATACATCTAGACACAAGTATTTTAATAAAACATATACCATCAATATATTTTATTTTAAAGTAAAGTAAGAGATGTTCTTATGAATAATTAATATCAAAACATCAATCAAATGGATGGTATTAGAAAAAATAGCTTACCAAAGTCGATCAGTTAGAGTAGCCTCATCAAAAAAGAAAATGTACAGGCCTAATATCCCAACCACCAAAGAATGGCATGTAGATACTACCCTGAAATGAACAAAATACAAGGATTTCAGGTTATATGCAATCAACTTGAATTTGGGATATTTAATATTCTGAAAACACCTAAATCTGGGAGCATTTACATATAGAAACAGGATACACCTTAAAGTCTAATACAGACTAATACAGTCTAATACTGCCCTTTCTTTGGAATTAATAATAAGAAGGATGACCAGGTCAATAATTTCCTGCTAAAAAAATTGGTGAATGGCTTAGTGGTTAAAGTCACAAAGTAGAGGGATCTAGAAAGATGCCACTGACAGCCTCATGCAGACACTGGGCATGAACAGGCCCACTACCCTGCATCCTGCTCAAAGCTCCAGGCACAACAATCTCATTGCAGGATTAGTTGCCCACTCCAGTCAGTTCAGGAATGGCTTCCAAAGCTGTTAGCCAACACCATGTCCTTGAATCAGGATGTAAACAGATCATGAGATGAAGATATATTACTTAAAGATTTCCATTTTAAATGCACACTTGTATGCATTATTATACTTGGTTCTAGTAATGTTGGGGGGAAGCTTGGGAAGTTATTATGAGTCTCTATCACTATTATAAAACACTTCTAAATAGGAAAACTGAGGACTACACATTTATGCAGAAAACCTGTTTTTAAAAGACACACCCAAGTGGAAGCAAAATGTTCACAAGAATTCAGGTGGAATTTTTATTTATAGAAGGAATAAGGTTTAGATGGAAAACAGTCTATAGACATTTCTTCAATGTGTCCCCAAGTCTTTAAAAGTGAAATATATCAACCAATATAAAGTTTGATATCAGAAAGTCTTATTGTAACTTGAAAACTCAATATGTTAGATCTAATAGATGATGGGCTCTTTAAGTTCACATATCATATTAAATCAAATCATATTTTAAGTGCTCAAAGATACTTACAAAGCATTACTTGTAATACTAAAGGGCCATTTTGAAATGTAGATAATTAACCCAACTTATCTGGTTTACAAGTGTGGAATTTTCATGACAACCACATTTGAATATAGCATATATTCTATTCGAATATAGCAGGATAATAGAGCATGTTGCACTTCATCTAAATAATCATACAACCTACTCAATATTAAAAAATTCTAAGGAAGTAAAGAAACATGGCCAAACTGTTGTAGTGTTTACCAACCTATTATCAAATAGCTGCCTGTTTGACAGTGGGGGGGGGGGGTTAATTTTTTCACCTTGTTTCTGATATTCAGGCTTTAAAAGCCCTTTGCTGCTGAAATGCTATTATGGTAAATGGGAAAAATTACAAGACTCCACCAGAAAATGGCCTATTTCATAAAAGAAAACTTAAGCATTGCACGAAGCAAATAGTTTTCACTGGAATAAACAGAAGAAACACCCTGCACTGCACCAATTCTGTGTTCTGTATCAAGTCTATATACTCAGAAACGTATGTTGGTAAAAATCTCATGTGTCATTCAGATTCCTAACAAAGCAAAATGTGGACTCCTAGCATCTAAAAAGGAACACCAGATGAATTACTTATGTTTTTCCAAAGTGGAAAACACTTATATTTTTAAAAGATAGTGCTTAAAAAAAAAAAGCCAACAGCAATTTAGCATTTTTTTTTTTTAGACCAGGTCTCGCTATTTTTGCCCGTGGAACTGCAGGCTCACGTTACCCAGGGTACCACGGACTCAAACAATACCCAGCCTCAGCTTCCCAGGTAGCTGGGATTACAGGCGTGAGCCACCATGCCCAGTTATAGTTTTTTGGAACTAGATCTCGCTGTGTTGCCCTGAGCGGGCCTCAAACCGCAATCCCTAGCCCCAGCCGCTTCATAGGCTGAAGCTTACAGGCACAAGCCACTGTGCCCAGCCTTGTAATGAATTTTATAAAGTCCTAGACTCCCTTTCTAAATGGGCACTCAGTTTCCCAAATTGTGATCCCTGGCATCATACAATGGCAGTGATAAGACTGAATACAGCAAAGTATTTTTCAATTTCATCACTTCTCTGTCTCTGTACCTTCCCTATTCCTTGGGCTTGGTGCTCTCCATATTCAAATGTTTTTATCTACCTTAATCACAGTGAAAGGAAATGAAACTAATTCAAAATTTAGCTGCAGAAAATGTATAAGCACCCTCGCCCCCACCCCTTCCATCTCTGTCCCACTAATCTATGTTCATGTTAGAAAACATTCTAAAAATAATGGTCAGTATCTTTTGCATCCCATGTTTGAACAATGTCTTTGTGCTGTTCTTTGGACAAATAAATCATACCTCCTACTTTTCAAAAACATGTGAAAAAATAATTCAAACTTTTTAGGTGGAAGGAACTGTAGCATGTATGATCAGATAAATCAGTGTAAACTGCAGAAGACAAACTAAAGTCTTACACATAGTCTGAGTTATAAAAGGGATGCCTACAAAACAATTTAGGGGAATTGTTTTCTACAAAGACAGGGGATTTCAGGTCAAATATGATCATTCTCAAATACGTAGACTCTAACAGAGGACTTGAATTCTAAAAGAAAATATCAATGAAAAGGAATTGTTTTACAGACCTTCGAGATTCAATTTAATGTCAGTGTTTAACTTGAACTAAATTAAGAACAACAAAAAATATTGCTAGTAGCTGCCCCAGTTCCTGAAGGTTTGAAAATACAAATGTTTGGGTACCTGAAATGCTATCAAGCAAATGAAGCATTCATCAGACTATTTCTGTGTGTGAAGCCTTGGGAGAGATTAGTGAACTGCATGTACAAAATATCTGCAAACCAACTAAGGGAAACTCCCACAGATTTATATATCCTTGGCGATCCTCTTTGTTTCTGTTTGTTTGTTTTTAAAAAAGTCCAAAAACAAATTACTTTAGAATTATATAAGAGAATGTGTTCTGAAATGAAAAGTTCTTTCAATGAGACACAGCTCTACTGATCTCCAACTAGGCTCTGGGTAACTGCATGCTATATATAGGCGACTCCCAGTCTACTGGATGTTTACTTCTGTTATCATTTCCAAAGAACATGTGTTTGTTATCACAAATATTTCGGTGAAAAATGCAAAGCAGTACTTTCACAGTCAGCTTTCCCATACTTTCACAGAAAATTTTAAATAAAATTTCCCTAATATATTCCACTATAAGAATTTTTAAAATTTTACTGTGTTGCCTTAGATTTTGTTAGGTCCTAAATGAAACAGACTTATTTGAAACATTTTAAATAATTTCTTAAAACGAATTCATTTTAAATCAGCCAATTACATATTCATATGCTTTACCTTGAGTTCCATTCAATCTTCTTTTCCAAGTTGAGACGATGAAATCCTGAAGAAATTTTTGCTGAAAACCAGTAACTTACAAAGTGAAAAAGAAGCTGAAAGGTGAAAAAACTGGTAAAAACACTGCTGAGGATAAACTTGGTATCCATATTTCTTCAACCTGTGAAGAGAAATAATGGCTATAAATTGTTGTAAATTGCTCAAGAGAAAGCTAGATTTTTTAATTTTTACTTTAAAAGGGCATGTGGTTGTATTTTTAGTAATTTATTTTAATTTACCACCAATGGAAAACACAAACTAAGAATTTTAAGTCTTTTATGTGTTTCTTCACCTTTAGCAGCTGTTTGTCATTTGTTGTATATTCGTTTTCAAAATGAAAGAGAAAAGTCTTAAAGATCTCAATAAATTATAAATTTCTGGAAACAAATTTAACAAGGATAGTAGTATAAATTAACTAAATTTCAGAGTCTAGTATTCAGAGAATTTAAAGTACCCATAACTGAAGGTATTCTTTTAGGAATATGATTTTTAATTAAACTTAAAGGAAATCACCTGACTTCTTTCTCCATGCCTCAATTTCCTCATTTATATAAATGGGAAAGTTGATTTATTTTCAAGAAACAATGGGGTCAAAAATCATACCAGAATAACAAAACAAAAAATAATTATGCAACAAAAACTGATTGTAGAATGAGATAAATAATATCTAAAAGAAAATAACATCTTAAGAAGAATAACAGCAATTTTAGAAAAGAACCATACTACTGCTGAAATCAGTACTCAATTTTTAAAAGCTACTCTACATATCCTTGTCCTAAAAATCTCCCATGCTTCTTATTCTCTAAAATGCAAAGTTTTTAAGAACAGAGATAAGAGATAACAGCAACAGCAGAAATATGCATGTCTACAAACTCAAAGTATGTTTTCTTTTTCACTATGCTAAACTTTGCTGAGTCTAAAAATCTTAGAAATATTCAGACCAAAAGAGACACTAAAACGTTTGCTCATAACCAGCAAACACAGCATTTCTAAGTCTTCATCTTTGATAGTGCCGACCCTCAACTGGAAAGGAAATGAATCAATACATATTTCCAGCTGCCTAATGTGAAGAAATAGAGTCACCTACTGAAGTCAATTCACTAGAGAAAAAGCAAGTCATTGACCACACTAGCAATAAGCCCACTTCATTCCCTTCCAGTAAGGATATCATAATAAGAATCAGTCTCCCACAGGGCCCCTTCTGACAAAATTCACGTGTCAGTAATGAATTCTTTTCTCATTCTCTTTTTCTGGTGTGTTTGCTCAGTAAAAATATTGATATTACAATTCTTCTCTGAGATTCCATTAACTTCATTGCTCATTTATTTTTTTTTAATTCAACATGTGTTTACTGGGTATTAAAAAATTTAATTTTCAGTCTCTTAGCCTGTGTTTAATATGACTCAAATAATACACAGAAATAAGCTTTGAACACAAATTAAACATTATTGTAATTTTACTAAATGCAACATAAAGGGAAAAATGTTTTTCTTAGATTAAAGCAAATAGTGATCTGCAGGCCAGGTGGGCAGATAAATGAAGAAAATGAAACTAACAGCCAGAAAATAGCAGTTCAATCACAAACGTGAGGATTGTTTGCCCTGAAAGGCTTTGAATGGGCTCTGCAAGTCTTGAAGGTGGTAGGGTTGCTCAATTACTTTTGTTAAAATTCACGAATGCTTACCAAAAGTTATAAAATACAGAGATATTAACCATTCATTTTGCAAACTGTTTATTTAACCTGAATTTTTTTAAAGCACTCAAACAATCCATCATTAAGAAATTCGGTACTCCTTAAAAAGTTGATTTTTACTCTTTGTTATTCTGGGTAGTTTAATTTTTCAACAGACTTACTTGCTGTTGAGTGGCATCTTTTGGATATATGTGAGTCTATTTGTAAAAATGTTTCACTTCAAACTAAAGGATTTCACATAAATTGTGGCTTCCATTAAAGGATTAACAGACAGAAACTAATTAAACTGTTCTACTCCAGGCTTTGCTTCTTACTAGGCAGCTGCTTGCTTAATTAATCAGTCATGCCAAATCAAAGACTAGTCAGATTTTTTTTTTTTTTACAAATTTCCCTGGAAAATTAAGCCTTTTGGTAGGAAGCAAATGTCCATGTAGTCCCTGAATCAGGCAAGAAAATGGGGGAAAAATGGATAAAATCAAAATCAAAACAATGCTCATGATTGACACAAAGAAAGAAACTTGAGTTTGGTGATAATTAGGTAGAGGAATTCACAGTGGAAGTATAAAAGTAATACACCAGGTTCATGCACCTTTGTACATGACCAGTACATGCAGAAGTTTGGAACCACTGCAGCAGAAGGGGGAAATATTCATGGCAACTGACAATGGGGAGTGTCTAGACAGGAATTATACAATAGAATCCATCCGCCCACCTTGAGTCACAGAAGTTGCTTCCACCAAACTCTTTCAAGACTTCCTACATACATTCACATGTGCATACCTACCCCCCACACCCCGCCCAGATGGTTTCCATAACCTTAAATCCAATCAGATTGAGAAGAGCAGGAAAAGGTTCCAAGTGCCCTTCTCACCACCAGCTTCCAAGAGCCCTTCTCCAGCAGAAGGACTCCCAAGGGGAGACCCCTGTAAACAGCACAGTAACGCTGATCTAGCCTTCACTTCAACCAACAGTTTGCTCAGCGCTATATGTGTGTACCATGCTCTGGGCACTTGGGTAATGCCCAGCAGAGAGGATAGAAACATTGAGGAGCCACCCCAAGTACACAAGGTGAAGCAAAGGACCCTTCTTCTTCTTTTTTTTTTTTAATATTTTATTTTATTTTTTTAATTCATTTTATTGATTTGTCACAATTGTGCATTAATTGATCCCTCCTCCTCCCTCCATATCCCCCCTCTGTATCCCCCTTCCTCCTCCCTCCATAGCCCCCCTCTGTATCCCTCCTTCAGTCACTCCTCCCATTTTTCTGCAAATTGTTGTTTGGTTAAGTTGATGTTTAGTTGTTGGTTGTTTGGCCTGTTGTTCTCTTCCCATATATGGTAAATTGTGTGTATGGTTTTTGTTTTATTTTTGTTTTATTTCTTGGTTTTTTTACCCCGGGGCTTTCCTGCTTCACTAACATTTGTTAACTATCCTGATCTTTTGTGCTCTTCACCTCCCCTGCCTTCTTACCCCTCTTCCTCTCTCACTCCATGGTTCAGTCCCATTGGTTGTTTTCATTTTTTCTTGTTTGTTTGATTTTCCCTGTATCCCTCATATAAGCGAGAACATCCTGTACTTCTCTTTTTCTTTTTGACTTATTTCTGCTAGTATGAGTCTTTCTAGTTCCATCCAGGTTGCTGCAATGACATGTGTTTATCCTCCTTGATGGATGCGTAGTATTCCATCGTGTATATGTACCACATTTTTTTAGCCAATCTCTGTCTTTGCAACTGTAAACAGGGCTGCAATGAACATGCACGTACATGTGTCCTTTTGAATTAATGTCTTCATGTTCTCTGGGTAGATTCCTAGTAGTGGGATTGCTGGGTTGAATGGTAAGTCCACTTTCAATTGTTTGAGGGTCCTCCACACAGTCTTCCATAGTGGCTGGACCAGTTTGTACTCCCACCAGCAGTGTAAGAGAGTTCCTTTTTCTCCACATCCGCGCCAACATTTGTTGTCTGTTTTATTTATGTGGGCCATTCTTACTGGTGTAAGATGGTATCTCAGTGTGGTTTTAATTTGCATTTCCCTAATTATTAGTG
>PVHY01004055.1:14207-65509 GCA_004024945.1 Uropsilus gracilis | reverse complement strand
AGGTATTTTTAGTTAAAATTTTAACAGTTTTATCTATTTTCCTAACATACATTTAAACTTCTTAAATGGCCTATTTATTAACTTAAAATAAATGAAAGGAAGGTTAAGATAGTTAATCTATGTCATGTCAACTAGTTTTTTACCCAGTTTTATTGAGAAATAATTCCAGACATCACTGTAGAAGCTAAGGCTACAACATGTGCACTGACTTACATACATTGGAAAATGACTGTCACAATGGGGAGCTAACGAACTGTTAGCAGCTGTGTCTACTGTAGACACAGTAAAAAGAAAATATTCTTCTTGTGCTGGGAACTTAGGATTTATTTTCTTAAAATTTTTCCTGTATGTCTTTCATTCAACAGTGCTAACTATTATCATCATGTTCTACATCACATCCCTAGTATTCATTTTTATGTACCTGGAAGTTTGTGCCTTTTGACAACCTTCCTCCAATTCCCCCAATACTCTGCTATTTCATTGACTCACTGATTAGATCTAAAGGGTATTTTTCATTGTCTTTAAAATTAGAGAATTATACACAAAATTCTGTCATCTGTGAGACACTTATATTTCTTTCTTTCCAATTCTGATACCTAATATTTCTTTTTCTTGCTGTAGCTAGAACATCAGTACTATGTCGAATAGGAGTAATAGGAGTGCACAATCTGATCTTAGAGAAAAGCTTTCAACTTTCTCTGTAAAGTATGTAATTAGCTGTGGGCTTGTCACATGTGGTCCTTATTATGTTGAGATATGTTCCTTTTTTGCCTAATTAAGAGTTCTAACTATTAATGAATACTGAATTGTATTGATTGCTTTTTCTGTATACACTGAGATGATCATATTTTCTTTTATTCTAATAATGTAATGATTACATTACACTGATTGATTTGCATATATTTAACCATTCTTGCATCAGAGATAAATCCCACCTAATCACTGTGAATGACCCTTTTAATGTGCTGTTGAGTTTGGTTTGCAGTATTTTATTGATAATTTTTGCTTCCATGTTCATCAGGGATATCGGCCAGTAGTTGTCTAGTAGTGTTCATTCAGTATTTGTTCATTCTGGATCAGGATAATGTTGGCCTCATAAAATAAGTGTGAAATTGGTCCTTCCTTTTTGATTTTTTGGGAAGAATTTGAGATAGGCTGATGTTAACTTTTATTTTTAATCACTTATCTTATTTTTTAAATCTTATTTAAGTGTACACTTATTTCTAGTTTGGGACTTATTATAATGCCTAGGAAGAAATGTGGCCCTAGAGAACCGACAATGGGAAAAGAACTCCTCCCTTAGCTCGTCCAGCTGCTCTGCTGGCTTGTCAACTCCCGAACATGAAAAACAATTCTCCTTTTAGGAAATTTCACTCATTTTCTAGAATTTTACAGCTCCGAATACAGGTGACACACCCTGAAAAATGTTGCTTCCAAGCATCTCACCTCTCCACACCAACAAAACAAAACAAACAAACAAAACCCCCTTTTTTAAAAAAAAAGAAGTCCTTGTTCTTTTACTCCTATGAACTCTAATGGCAGGCATTGGGTTTTGGTTAAACCCATATATCCCATATATAACTCATAATATCTCATGCCAGGAGATTATAATAATAGGAAGGTATAGGACACATAAAAACTAAGAGACTGGAAACAACCACTTTGAGGGACCATCTTTAAGGAAATCAGCACATCAAAGACAACACACCCCTTAAGCCTTGGAAAGGAGTTCTGTAAGTGAGGGGCCTTAAATCCAAATTAGGGACCAGCTGGTATCATGATGCCCAAGGGAGAAATGAAAATGGAAATGTGATTCTGTTCTCAACCCCTTCTCAACCTGAAGGTACTTATTTCCATATCCCTGCTATTCCCTCCCTAGAGGGTCACAAAAAAAGTCTCTTAGCTTGGGGCAACTTTTGGCTTTCCACCAACATTGTGAAGTCAAGGAGAAGCTGGATAGAGCTGACTTTTTCCAAAATATTTTCTTCTTTGTTTTTAAAAGGAGTCATTGGGATACTTGCCAAACAAGCTAGAAAGTCAGAACCCAAGGAAATGGAGAGGTCCTTCTCACCTACCAATTCTGCATCTGATTACCCTTGAGAAAGTCCTTAAGTTGCAGGGAAGAGGGGAGGTAGGGCTCTATCTGCCTTCTATTTCTCTTTTACCTTCTCCCCACAGGAGATAGTATTAAATGGGTGAGTGGGCTGAAAACCAATTTCACAAATTTCACCCACCTGTTGAGTTCTTAAAATGAATTCCATTTCACTAGAGAAAGACCAAAAATTAAATCCTAGATCCAGTACTTATCGGGTGATTTGAAAAAGAAGAGTATAACCTGTCCACCTGTCAGTTCTGCAAGTTCCACTAACCAAGTACAAGAATGCATACTTTGCCAGATGATTGTCGGGCTTGAACAAGATGCGAGGCAGGCACCCAGCACAATGCTTGGCACACTGTCACTTGTGTAAATCAGTGAACGCCCATACATTTCTCTGCAATGTGATATTGCCACACCTAACATCCAGAGGTGGATTCACTGTGTCTGACCCCATGAATGTAGGTTGGTTTTGCTACCTGCTAACAAAATGAGGAGAGCCTAGGAGGGTGCCTAGCTAGGCCTCCAAATGCCCGTAGCATCTGCCTTTCCCTCTCTTAGGGTGTTGCCCTGAGGTTGCCACATAAAGAAACCGTTAGTCCACTGGAGAACGATAACTCACAAGTAAAACTGAGGCCATAGAATGACAGGCAATACTTCACAAGCTACACTCAACATCAACCACCAACCCATCTGTCAAGGCTTCCCAGTCCAGCTGGCCCTCTAGTTGAATGCAACACCAAATGACCCTATGAGCAGCAGAAAAATGACTTAACCAGTCTAAAGGACAAGGAAAAGAAGAAGTCACCCTCAAATCACTATTCTGGGTGGCCATTTAGCAATAGGTCAAAATGGCACTTAGTGAAGGCCAATACTTGTTATTACCCCACTTTCCTATGTGGAAATGTTATGCTTAACTCTCCAGCGGCATCCAGTCATAGAAGGATAGGCTATCTAGGATATTGTAAATGTGATCACCGCCTCCTCCACTTTATCTTTGACCTAGGAGCCCTGCAGTTTATCTATACCCTATGAGCTGATTGGGGGACTCAGCGGCTTAATCAGAAGATGATCAAGGAGTTTCTAAAGTTTCCAGGTGAGCTTCTATTGCAAAGGCCACCAGCAGAGCTGTTTCACTTTGGAACCCTCCCCAAAGTGTCATTGTGTGAAACTAGTTCCAACTGTACCACTCTCCAATAAACATAACACTTATCAACCCACTTCAGTTTCTGGCTCAATACTGTCAGTATCTGATCTAATACTATCAGCAAAACATTCTAAACAAAGGGACATGTTTCCTTGAACCATGTCATAGGCAAGTGAGGGGACAGGCAAAACCAATCACAAATGGTTTCAGGTGACCTGAAGTTTAACATTTAAATCCAGGGTTTGTTCATTCAACTATGTAAGTTTGGCCCATCAACTGATTCTGCGACAATGTACCCAAGGACAGACTTAAGTGAGATGGCCACAGAAGCCCTGATCCAGGTGGCTCATGAGAGATGAAGTTTCTCCAGCTTTCTGAAAAAGGGTCAAACTGCCTCAACTGGTATCTTTCTAAGTTTGGGTAACAAACACTCTCCCCTTCTACAGCCTATTGATAATTTTAGTTTGGAGATACTCTCAAGGCATCCAGGGATGGTGGCTCGGATCTTTTCTAATTGAGAAATTGATTGATGTTATGAATAAGCATCACCCTTCCTTCACAAACCCAAGTGAAGAGGTTTTTGGTTGCTTTTTCTTAAAGGAAAATAATTTCAATCATTGTTATAGTGCTCATACATGAATGTCATCTAAACATCTTCTTGCTTTGTAAGTTGTAAGACTAGTATTCTAGTAACTGGGTTCTATTTGCAGAAATTCTACTAAAAGCATATAAATTGTACACCGTTGTGGGAAAAAGTTGTCCAGTAACAGTAGCAGCTTGCTGTTTCCGTTGGTCATGTAGTAGCACCATAGGTTGCCTTGAAGTGATTTCTGGCTAAAACCCAGAAATTACACCTCACTTGACTGACCCTCGACGGAGACATGGCAAGGTCAGACCTGGCCAGAGGAAGATGGCAAGAGGAACGCAACATGGATGGCACAATGCCAGGACACAAGGTCTCACTGTAAGATGCTGAGAATACTGGCCATTGCAAAAGGAGGGTTTTCTTGACAAAAATCCAAAGGAGAAATTTCTTTCACCTCCGAGCATCAGGAAGAGATGAGTTCCTCCGACTTGCTTTCTGTTCTGAATAGCTTGAACTTTGTTAGGAGCCGTTTGACTCTCCCCTTTGAGTACTGAAAAGCTTACAGTCAGAACTTTCCAGGAGAGAAAAGGACTTCAAAGTACATGGACCACTCTCACCCATACTTCTTATTTTCCTTCCTTATTCTAATTTACTTTATCTTGTCGTGCTGTATTCATCTTTGTAAGCCATCTGGAGTTATTTTTGGAACAAGGTAGGATATAAACAAACAACAGAGATGACAGTCCCTGTTACGCCTCATCCCTTATTCCAGACAGTGAGCACGTAAGCAAGACTCATGTGCTGCCCTGCTTGGAAATCCCCATTGTGTCTAAAGCTATGCTGTTACTGTTGAGTGGATGTTTGGGGAATTAAATGGCAGAATATGTAAATTTTGGAAGCACTGTTACCAGAATTATAAATGCAGCGGTATACTGATGATTTTATCCTTATCCTCAAAACAAATGCTGTGCTTTTGTTACAGCTTTACTGGAAGTGACCCATGACAGGAAGACGGTATGCTGATGGGAAAATGATTAAATATATTGATATAGTTGAATGTCCACAGGTGATATGCCAGGCAATGCTGCCTTTGCCAGCGTAGCTAGGCAGCACCTTTGGATAACCTCGTCTTCCACCTTATAGTCTTTATCTGAAATTCCTGGATTCCTCCTCCAAGCATTAAGAAATTGATCTGTTTAGTAATACTCATGTAAGTTTAGCACTATGAAAGGGCAAAGAATCTTTCTCAGTCAGAATACAGCTGCCGTTTTTTATAAGCCCTTAAAATAGACTGCAATAAATTATCAAGTATTTAATTAAATTCACAATTGTCTCAATATTTTGACCTGTACTGGAGGAAAACATGTTAATTGAGTAAGTCTATTTGGAGGATTCTGTCCCAAAAATGTTAATGCTTTGTAAAGGGAGATGTCTAACATGTTCCAGATTTCTCATCAAATGAAAATTCCTTCTTCCTTACTACTCCTTAAAATACAGACCTACCAAAGAGGGAGATATTTTAACCTTCAAATTGTACTTTTAAAAGGATATTTTAAGCCTATCTGGAGACTGCTAATTAAAATTAATGCACCCAGGATAGTTTCTCCATGTTCCCCAAATTCAAAAGTTAAATCAAAGCCAAGTGTAAACTTATCTAAGCAAGTCTATCTAGGATGGCCAATCAGGGTACAGGCTGGGATCCAAACATAAGCTCAGTGGGAACAGTCAGGTGGACATCAGGAGTTTGCACCTCAGAGAACACCATCAAGATTAAGGTTGAAAGCGGCAGGCACCATGGTGCAGAGGAGAGGTAAAGCACTGAAAACACCTCAACTAAGATAAGAAAACAGACAAGGCTGGGATGGGTCAAAGGGAGGTTCCAACTAGGTCAGAATGTGCAGGATCAAAGCTGTGGTAACCAGGGAACTCAGGTGAACTCTGTGTATACTTTCCTCCAGGTTCTGTTGTACTTGCCTGCTGGCAGAGTGTTATATTCAGAAGAGAGACAGACTTTAATTACTATGAAAGTACAATCAAAAGCTATATGTAGACTCTGCCCTTGATTACCTTCAGGGCACAGACACTGGAAGCAGCTCAAGGATGCAGGGTCCCTACCTCCCCTATTTCTCCAAGAAGCTTTTTTGGCAAATCCAAAGACCGTGAATGATTAATCCAGTTTGATTGTACATCTTGAAATAGATGTCTAAGGAAATCTGGACAATCTAACCCTTTCATACAGTGTAATGAGAAGACTTCCAATTCTCTGTGAGGCAAGCAGCCAACTTCCTAACGCATTTGATCAGCAAATGAGGTTTTGAAACTACCTATTCCATCACTTCTTCAACATAAACTGGAGGGGCGATGCCAGCCTCCTGTGCTTGCTCTGTCCTAGGAGTCCCTGTGCTCACTATCCCGCTGACACAAGTGGACTTGGCCTAAGTCCATCAGCCAGTTTGCTCTGGATCCACTTGTCTTATTTAACCTACAGAGGAAACAAAATCTACTGCTGTAAAGATCCTACTTTCAAACCCAAGTTTACTCCTTCTGCACTTCCTCTTTCCTCAAAATCAACTGTTTCACCTGTCTCTCATTAATGTAAGTCCTGCACCCTTCACACTCTAGCTGAGATCCCACACACAAGTCCCCACCCACAGGGGTCCAGCTATCTCCTGAGCCATCCTAGGCTCACTCCCACCTCCCTCCAGCACTCTTCTGCCTCAGTACCCTCTTGCTTCACTGCAACCTGTTTTCCCAACCATTAGACAAATGGTTTCCAAAGAGTGGACTGGGATCCATTAAGCGGTCCTCAGTTCCTCAGAAGACAGAATGGAAACAAAAGTAGAAATAGAAACAGGGACAACAAGGAAGGGAGAGTGAGAATTCATATTGTTTCATGAAACTTATTTCAGATACAAAGATACAATTTTGTGCCCATTAAGAAAACATTGTATTCTGGGTTGCAGTCTAAAAATGTTTGAAACCCTGCTTCTGACTAGCCTTTGTCCTATAGGAAGCCACCCTACCCTCTGTTTCTCCCCAACCCCCAATGCCCTCGGTTACAGGTCCCCCTACTTAAGGACTGTTCGCTGGCTGCTGGTTCAGCCTCTGAGCAGGCTTCCAGCTGTCTTCCTCATGGGCTGTTTTCACAAACCTTGGTCTTTACAAAGATCCACACGCTCCTTCAGTATCCACAGGACTGCTTTCTCCTTCAACAAACCACCAATGTTCTGAGAAAAAGGGGGGGAAAAAGAAAGAAACTCTTTTCTATTCCTGCCTTCTTTTCAGGTCTGGGATGTGCTAACACATCCAACTGTCTCACTATGAATAACAAACCTCAAAGCAGCAGGACTCCATCTTTCTGCAAGCAACCTTTTATCTCCAATAAGAAAAAACACCAGCAAAGTCACTCTTGAAGTGACTTAAATTTTCTTAGGAAATTAACCTCCCTTGCCTGCAGTAATGTGTTCTCTGCTATCATGCATTCAGTACTTGACACCAAAGCCAGGTGAATAGGGGCTCCTCCCCAGTGTTCAATTTAAGTCTGTTTCCTTGAGAACAGATGGCCACTCCACCTCCATATTGCTATCTTCTCCCTCTCACAAAGCAGGCATACAGTGAAAGCAGGAGGTGACCACAAGAGCTTGGTGCCATCCTTTTCTCTCTCAAGGACTAGAGCACAAGCCATCCAGCTTGACTCTACCCCCAGCTGCCCTCCCTTACCCAACTGCCCAAGATTTCACTCAGACAATTAATCCATTCTCTTCCTCCATGGGAAAACTAGTTTTCTGTATCTTCCTGGAGACAGTTCAGAGTTCAGTTTACTTTTCTTAGTCACAAGGAGTATCCCACTTTTTCACTTTCTAAGAGATACAATGAATATTATTAAGGATTCCAGTGAATCCTTAATCTGTAGGAGATGGGGCATTAACAGTCTCCCTACCCCTTAGTAAACTGCTTGGTTTCTTCTCATCCATGAAAGGGCAGCTCTGAGGGAAGAACACATATGCGGGTTCTCCTTTGGGCACCAAGGGGGATAAACAGATCTGAGACCTGTGGGACAGTTGCACTAGGCTCTGAGGAACAAGAAAGGAGCTAAAAGAGAAAGTACACTTCCAGAATTTGCCCTGCAGCTCCACCACTCCTCAACCACCCCCAGCTGATAATCCACAGCACCTGACTACCTCCCTGACAATGACTGTTAGGAGGGCTCTCCACTCCCCTTGAAGTCACCACTTTCTCCTCCTCCCCACTCCCAGGCTGGGGAAACTCTTCATCAGTCTTGCACCAAGTTAAATTTCTCAAGCACTTCCTGCCTCCTCTTACCTTGGGAATCAAAGGAATCCTTTGCCAATGGAGAGTTCAGAAAATGTAGGCCGACTCTTGCGTCCAAACTCCAGGATCTATTCAGAAGAGGCAGATGCTTTGAAATTTGCTATAAACTTTCAGTCTCTTGACTGTTGCTCTTTCAGGCAACTTTAGTTGTAAAGATCCATTATTCTTCCCAACAAGGTAAAGGCAGTTTAGAATGAAAGGGATAAGAACAGAAGCTAATGTGTCTAGACAGAAGCTAATGTGTCTAGACAGGTCAAACTCAGAAGATCACACAAGGACTCAAACTTGGAGGGAGGTATGTGACAAAAGGAGTCACCGGGCTAATGGCTTTCCTAATTTAGTCTCATCCATACAACTCAAAGAAAAGATAAACCAGGGGGGAGAAGGGGATTCTCTATTTTGTACATGACACACAATTAGAAAACCCGGGGTTTTCTGTTACCTAAACCCAATATAAAAACGAAATCGCTTCCACTATATACCATGTGGTCAGACAGCAATATCTCACTTAAAACACACACCACCCAAGATTCATTTTTCTCTACTCCACCAAGTAAAGATTCTACTGAAGTAACAGCTGTTTTCCTACTTCACGCACCAACTTCTAACATTCAAATTCTTCCATCTTGTCCCCCCAAACTGAAACTGGATTCCTTTAAACAAAGATCATTCTTTGGAAATAAATGAAATCCTATCATTCCACTTAAAAATGCGCACCACCTTCATCGCTCAGGTGTCCAGGTAAGAACATACCGGTCCTCAACAGCGCCCTGGTCATGAACTTTCGACAAACCAAGGTGCTTTCAGAGGGTTTCCCAGCGTCGTGACAGGCGGCGAGACGCGAGCTTTACGGATCCCATTTCACGGCTGGGGAAACCAAGGCACTTAAATAAACTTGCCCGGGGTTACAGTGGTGGAGCTGGAAATAGAAACCAATTTCTCCCTCTGACTGCGTGCCCAGTCCCTCTCCCACTAGACTCTTCAGCACTCGGTGGCTAAAAATGGGACCCACTTGAGAAGGGCAGCGGCAAATGAAAGCCACTTGTTTAATAGGGGAGACGTGGGAGAGGGGGAGACTTACCCACCTGACGTGCCTCGAACCAGAAAGCTCTCCCCCGCGCCCAAAGCACCCACCCCTTTGAGCCGAGCCCCAGCGGCCCGAATCGCGCAAGCGAGGAAACGCGAGTGGAACGCGGGGCGTCCGCGCGGCGCGGGAGCCGCGGGCCCGGGGACCCCGTGTGCGCCCCCAGCCGTGCAGGCACCCGCCCGGCCTGGAGGATGCTGCACCCGCCGCGCACACCTGCTGGAGCCCGCCCCAGCCCCGGGCGGCCCGCCCCAGCCCCGGGCGGCCCCCCGGTGCTCCGGACGCCCCCCAGCCTCCGGGCGCCCCAGCCCTCCGCCGCGCTAGGCCGGGGGCGGGAAGCCACGGCTTCTTTGCCCGAGGGCTGCCGGCGCTCCGCGGTGCCGGGCGGCCGGGGGGCGAGGCGAGCCCGCCGCCCTCCCTGAACCCCTTCCAAACGGCGTCACCTGTGCCGGGTCCCCGGGCTAGTAGCGCGCGGGCGGCCGCTGCGCCGAGCTGAGCGAGGGCGGCGGGTAGTTGCAGGCGCCGGGGCGTTCGGCCCGGCCGAGGGCTCGCGCCGGCCACCAGCACCCCTCGAGATGTGCGGCGGGAGCCAGGGGAGCCGCGGGCTCCGGGCTGCTGGGAGGAGCAGTCACGGAAGCGACAGCTACCGCCGCGGCCGCCTCGCCCGCCGGACTGCGGGCTCGGGTTACCGCAGAGCGGCTCCTTAAAGGGGCCGCGATCGCTCGGCTCCAGTCCGGCTCGGGCTCCGGCACCGGCTCGGGCTCGGGCTCGGGCTCGGGCTGGGGCTCGGGCTCGGGCTCCACTCCCCAGGCTTCTACCCCCGATCAGAGTGGGCGGGGTTCCAAGGCTGGCTTTGGCTAGGGGGCTGACCTTCGGGGGCTGGAATTCAGGACCCAAATTCGGGCTCCAAAGCCGGAACCACCGAGATGGGATGCGGTGGGTGCTGGAAAAGCAGACCTCGCTACGACCAGAGCTTGCGGGTCCCTGGCGCAATCTCCCAAGCAAGCAACGAAACTCCGGAGTGGGGCGAACGAGCTAAGTCCGCTTTCGCAGCGGTCAGTACCTGGGCTCGCCACGTAACCACAGTTGTTTTTAGCTCTTGACATTACATTCCTGCCTTAAATACGAACGTTCTGTGTAAATGAAGCGCAGGGTTTGGTCGTAAGGAGATGAAAGGGCAACTGGCTGATTTTTCCTGCCAAGTTTTTCTTGGCCAGAGTGCTGCCTTGTTTTTGCTTGGGGTTGCAGGTGTATTCCAAACGTGTAGGGGCTGTGTGTGCAAGAGGCTTCTACTTTCAGAGCAGACTCCTCCGAATCCTGGGAAAACATCCTCCAGAATGCAACAGCTCTCCTCCTACACCCTGACCTTCTGTCAGAGCGTTTTGGTAGACTGAAAGTTTTTTGGTCGTCGCTAAGAATTCCAAGTTGCCCAGTGCATAAACTTTGCTAGTAAATAGTAACTCTTCTGACCTGTTAACCTCGCAACTTCCAAGAGCTCTGGATCAACAAGAGAGAGTTGTTTTGAATGAAAAATGAAAAATTGTTCTTAATAAAAACAAAACAGACTGTTAACGTGTGCAAAGCAGTTACAAATCTTTTTTAGGGAAGAAGTAGGTTCTAAACTAATTTTACCTTCATTAATAACAGAACCGTTATTTGTAAGAAAAATCTAGCAAGAGAGGTGAATACGACTTACCTAATATAAACATACATGCACAAAAATACACATGAACTATTGAGGCTCACCTTCATCTGCAAAAGGAGACTAGTCATTTATTTCCCTATAATGGCACTGGTCTTCCCGGAATTGCTCTTTTGATAGTTCTGTTCATTGAATTAATTCAAGGAAATAGTTCAGGGAAATGAAATAGACTTCAGGATGGCTTAAGAAAGACAAAATCTATTCCACTCTATGGGGATAGAACACACAGTTGAGCAGAGAGGAAGAACTTGCAGACCCCCAAGTGCAAAGCTCCTTTCTCCCCAAGAATCTCAGGGCACCAGTGTCCTCCGACCACAGCACAGCCTGTCTTGTCATAGCCTGGCCATGTACATAGTGCTTGTTGACTTTGGTTTACTTGCCTTATACTCTCCCATATCTATTTCATAACTCTGTGTGGGCAGAAGGGTTGCAGGGTGCACACCTGTGGGATTAATCCTACAAGTATGTATTATACACCATCATCTCAGGCTTCTGCCTCAAGACTGGCTACTACGCTCTCCTATGCTTGTCTAGAGTGGTGGCTGATAGTTGTTCTGTTCTTTCCTGATAAATGTGTCATCATTATCTTTGATATGCATTGTCCCTAACACCAACAGCAGTAGCCAGGATCAAGTTAACCCGCAGAAACCCACTATACTCTACGTCCCACTATAGTCCTCCATGTTAGGTCTCTACAAATGCATTGCAAAATCCGCAGGATTGTTAGAAATTATACAGAGCATATAAATTAATATATCAATGACAACGCCTGAGAAATGAAAAGAATTCAGTGCAGGTTGCATTTTTAAACTTTTAAACTGATCAAAACTCAATGACTTTAAGAGGTGCAAGATTAACAGCATATTTTTCCTCAATATTTTTAATGCAGTTTAATCTCTTTAAAATATTCACTTCATTATTCATATTTAAATCTTTAATTATTCTTTTTTTCTTTATATATATATATATAAATTTCACATCATTGTCATCCCAGGGATTTACCCCCCCTACCCTCCCTCCATTCTCCCCCTTTCCCTCCTGCTCAAAGTTGTGTGCTTCAGTTTGGTGCTTAGCTTGTTTTGACTTTTCCTCAAGGCTTTTGTTTATGTTTTCACTATATCCTATATATTAGTGAAACCATTTGGCTTCTGTCTTTTTCTTTTTGACTTGTTTCTGCTAATATGATTTCTTCTAAGTACATCCATGTTGTCATAAAATCATCGAATTTGTCATTTTTAATTGATGAGTAATATTTCATCATGTATATATACCACATTTTTTTCATCAGTCATCTGTTTTGGGGCATTTAGGTTGCTTCCATGTCCTTGCAATTATAAATTGTGCTGCAGTAAACATCCGAGCACAGGTGTCCCTTTGTACCCACATTGAGGTCTCTTTCGGGTAGATTCCCAAGAGAGCAATTGCTAGGTCAAATGGTAGTTCCATTTTCATTAACTTAAGGTCCTCCACACAGCTTTCCATAGTGGTTGGACTAGTTTACATTCCCACCAGCAGTGTAGTAGTGTTCCTTTCTCTCCACATCCTCGCCAGCAATTCTTGTTGCCCATTCTTTGGATGTGGGACATTCTTACTGGTGTGAGATGGTATCTCATTGTGGTTTTGATTTACATTTCCCTTATTGCTAGTGATGTTGAACAATTTTTCATGTGCCTGTTGGTCATTTGTCTTTCCTCTTTGGAGAAGTGTCTTTTTAGTTCTCCCCATTTTTTGATTGGGCTTCTTGTTTTGCTTTTGTTTAGTTGTGTGAGTTCCTTGTGGATCTTCATTATTAAACCCTTATCAATCTTGTGGAGGGCAAAAATTTTTTCCCATTCGGTTGGGCTTCTTTTGTTTTTTTCTGTTGTCTCTTTTGCTGTACAGAAGCTTTTTAGTCCCATCTGTTTATGTTTTTCTTCATTTTTTTGCCATCTGTAGATGCTTCCAGAAAGGGATTTCTGAATTGTAATTCATGGAGGGTTTTGCCCAAGTTTTCCTCTATGTATGTTACGGTTTCAGGTCTGACCTCTAAGTCTCTTATCCATTTTGATTTGATTTTTATACATGGAGTAAGGGAGTTGTCTTGGTCCATTTTTTTTGGCATGTCTTAGTCCAATTTTCCCAGCACCATTTATTGAAGAGGCTATCTTTGTTCCAAGATAAGTTTTTCACTCCTTTGTCAAAGATTAGTTGACTATATATGTGTGGTTTTATTTCAGGGTACTCAATTCTGTTTTATTGGTCTGACTGTTTTTGTACCAGTACCATCCTGTTTTAATTATTTAAATCTTTAATTATTCTTAATTATGTTTTAACAATACTGCCTTTACAAGGACACTTCCTCCAGGCTTCATTATATGTAGTTTTCCTGCATTTTAAATGTGAGGTGTGAAAGCTACATTGCACTTTTTTATATTTCTGTTCATTGAAATAATTCAAGGAAATAGTTCAGAGAAATTAAGTTATCCACACTGCTTAAAAGGAGAAAAAGGTGCAAAATTTCTTTGAGACAAATCTGCCTGATAAAAATTTGTTTCCAAAAATTCCATAATGAATATCAAAGATAATGATGTCATATTAGTCAGGAAATTGTTTCCAAAAATTTCCAAAACTTCTAAAGAGTGTCAACTTGTCTGGAAAACTGAGCCCAGGAGTTTTTTCTTTCTAAAATAACAAGGTAATTAAAACAATAGTATTTTGGAAAATTGCCTGAATTCTTCACACCACTCTGTCAGTGAAATTATAACCAAATGGTATCAAATATTCTGATCAGAAAGATTTAATAAAAAATGAATAACCCTAACTACTATCTTATTTACTAGCAGTTTTAGTGTGGTAAGGACTTTGTAAAATTTTACCAATATTTAAAATTATTTTCATAATTTCTCAAGAAGAGAGTATTTAGATATAATAATGGTTTTTATTTTTTCTGGGTGGATGAGATTCTACGATCTTTTTCTATTATATAATATGTTGCTTTTATTTGCATTAAAATCATACATAATGAAAATTGAAATGGTTCCTAAACGTCCATAACAAAGAAGACCTATGTCCTATGTCCTGTTGGCCTCCTACCTAACTTTGACTGAAGTTCCAAATACTCCTGTTGTGTGTTCATTTTCTAAGTGATACGCCTAACTAATGCTCTTGATTTTCAGTTTTAGACAGTATGGATTGACTTCTTATTTGAGAATTTCACTCTTTTACACATACAACTACCACCCCTTCAGCCTCACTCTTCCTCCAAATATAAATACATATCAATTTCCATTCACATCAATAATTAGGACTTACATCATCCTTTTGATGTAAATATAATGCATTGTTGAATCAAGTAAGGTGTCATTGTAAGATTAATCTATCTCCCTGAAGTTAGTAATTGCCTTGCTTTTTCATTTAATGTTTTTAAATATATTTAACCTGAATTTTATACAATGCTTCAACATATCTACCATTTTCTCATCAACAATACATTCCTAGGCCGGGCCCGGTGGCTCGTGCTTGTAAGCTTCAGCCTATGAAGCCGCTGGGGCTAGGGAATGAAGCAGCCAGGGCTAGGGATGGCAGTTCGAGTCCCGCCTGGGGCCCGTAACGAGACCTAGTTCCAAAAAATAGCTGGGCGTGGTGGCACGCGCCTATAATCCCAGCTACCTGGGAAGCTGAGGCTGGGGATTGCTTGAGTCTGTGGTATCCCGGGCAACGAGAGCCTGCAGTTCCACAGGCAAAAATAGCGAGACCTAGTCTCAAAAAACAAACAAACAAAAAACAACAACAACAAAAACAATACATTCCAGTCCCCAAAGTTTTTAATTTATTCTCTTATTTTGCGGAAGCATAAACCCCAGAGACTCAGAGTTGGGTAGAGTGCCTGCATTTTTAGAGTGCTTACATATCTGAGAATGTCTTTACTATAGTCTCATCTCTGATAATTTAGGTAAGCCAAAGAACATTTCCCTGAGGATTTTAGAAGCATTGCTCTACTGAAGTGTCTAATAACTTTCTTATTCCCATTCCTCTGTATCTGTTCTGATTTTCCTTCTAGAATTTTCCCAAATCACTAATAGTATGTAAGTTCATAATGGTGTGCCTTAGGATGATCTTTCTTCACTGGTTGTGCTGGAGATAGAGATGCACTTTCAATGTTTGCAAAAAATTTTTATTGAAACTTTTTTCTTGTTATTTCTCCACTAATTTCTTCTCTTCCACTGTATGTTCTCTTTGTGAATTTTTATTGGTAAAATGATGAGATTTCTATATTGTTCTTGAGATATATTGCCTTTAAATACTATTGATCATCTCTATCTCTTTCTTTTCTACGGTCTGAGAATGAATTAAAAACAAAAAACTAGAAGTCAAGGGATATCAATACTAACAAGGAAAGTTGAAACACAAATTAAAAATTGGAAAAAAAATATCTGGTACACAAATTAAAAATTGGAAAAAAATATCATAAAGAGCTAATTCTTTAATCTATACAAAGCTTCTAGAATTCAAGAAGGAAAAGATCAGTCATCCAAGAGTAAAAAAGAGAAAATTAGGGGACAAGTCAGAGATTTAAAAATGATACACTGTAAATGGCTCTCATTCATAAAAGATAGGCAAATTTAACTATCCAACCTTATCCATAAACAAATTGTTATTCTACACTCCCACTACTTTTTGATTTGGATCATTAACCTCTCGTTTTATTCTCTTTAATTGGCTCTACCCATCACTATTTTAAGAAAAAATGTGAAATTTATGAAGCTACATTTTTTTTCTTTATTCTAGGTCCTATGCACCTCATTTACATGGGTCAATTGAATAAAATTTTTGAAAATTAGAGAATCATCACTTTTGTTTAAACAGATGAATTCTTCCACCTTCATCTCATGCTTACTGTTTTGAAACAAAGAATTTATACATCAGTACTGTGAAAATTAGAAAACTGTCCATGTCCTATTTCTATGAACAATTTTTTTCTAAAAATCAAGTTGTTTTCAAATACTTGTATAACATCTTAGTACATATTTTCTGACATCCACATCCTCTGCCAAATATATTCTAGTCCAAAAAAATCAAGCTTTTGTTGTGCCATAAATCAATTACTTCAATGGTCCTATGCCCAAAGAATACTAAGAAACAACCAAAAAAGAAAAAAAAAACAATAGCAATATTGATGACTACCTTTTAAATATACAAATATTATCTCCCTTATGTGTGCCAATCTCCTAATGTCATTAAAACTATTGTTTATGCACTAATGTTACTATAAAATCAACCCATCCATGTTTATTAGTAATTAAGTTCCTTTTTCAGGTTCTCTATAAGTTAGGGGTCTGAAGAATGACAATTATATTATTTTTATATGGAAAATATATATGCAACATTGAGATCTCCCACTTAATTCTGAGGCTTACATTCTTTTTCTTTTCTTTCTTTTTTTTTTTTTTTTTTTTGAGACTAGGTCTCGCTATTTTTGCCCATGAAACCACAGGCTCTCGTTGCCCGGGGTACTACAGACTCAAGCAACCCCCAGCCTCAGCTTCCCAGGTAGCTGGGATTACAGGCACGCACCACCATGCCCAGCTATGTTTTTAGAAGCAGGTCTCACTACGGGCCCCAGGCAGGACTCGAACCGCGATCCCTAGCCCCGGCCACTTCATAGGCTGAAGCTTATAGGCACCAGCCACCGTGCCCAGCCTGAGGCTTATATTCTTTTACTTTAGTAAAAATAAAACATTTTGCACTTCAGCAAGTAACAGTTTGAAACAGTACTCTTTGCCGTCCCTTTTGAAAATGCTTTTGGCAATATAATGTTTTGATATATTTTTAGAAAGAAGAAATTTAGATTTTAATAAAAAAGAAATCATCTATGGGAATTTATTTTCCACTTTTCTGTGAATCATACTTTTTCTGGCATGATTCTATCTGAAAATTTCTAAATTCTCCTTAGGGGAAAATACAAGGTAAAAAATAATTTTTGAAAGACTTATAGTTAAATATCTTCAAATTGTAAATATATTCTGTAGTAAAATATAGAGCATCCCAAACTACTGGTATAGTGTTTAATGGCTAAAAAGTAGGGAGCAATGGATTGTAAGCTACAGAAAAATATAGCTATTAATATTGTTTGTGTGTAACATACAAGAATAATTAAAAGACCATCAGGGACAGGATGTTTATTTGAATCTACATATTCTCTAAGCAAATACAAATCAAGCATTTCACAAAAATCATATATATATGTATATATATATATATATATATATATATATACACCAAGTTAAAATGAAGTAGATACAAATTCAGAATTTAAGAAATTATTTCTGTTGATATAAATACAAAACTCTTTTCCTTTAAACATTTAAAAACTGGTTAGCAGAATCTGGAGCTTTAGCAATAACCAGTTTGCAGACAGAATGCTCTTTGTAGTTCTCTCTCTGCATGGCTACCTGATCCACCAAGCCATGGGTAAGAACTGGCAGTCACCTTTCACTCCCTGACCTATAGAAACAGTGTCTATATTAAAGTAAGCACCTCCAAGATAGCCTCCTGAGCTTTAGTCTTGCTCCTACAACTTTTAACTTGCCTACCTCTATTGCTGTCATCAATAAGAAGACAATAAATACCTTCTGAATTTAAAAACATTAATAAAACCATATATTCACCCTAAAGTACAGTTTTCTTCACCAAGTGCCAAGCTGTCAAAGTCCACCACCAACAGATGATATGTCCAAATCCAAAGCACAGCTGACAGTTTCACAACCTTGTTCTGGCAGTTTGTTGACTGACCACACCAAGATTTTAAGTTGTTTAAAGATAGTATCTGTCTGATACACCTTTCTTCTTAACACTCTACCCTGCAAGATACAGGTATCCTATAGATATACTCTCCAAATATATTTCCTGTTAGAGGGTTGTGGCCCCCAGAACTGGTGTTGCTATATTAAAATAGCTATTGTTAGCATTGGTGGGTGGAGATTTGGAGAAGGGAAGTTAAGCCTTCTCTAGAGAAAAGAGGATTAAAGGATCAGGGAGGGGACAGAGAATAAAAGACCAGTAAGGAGACAGACCAGGGGAGTAGAGAACTGAGAACAGTAGAGAACAGAGAAGAGTGGAGAAGAGAACTGAGGACAGTAGAGAACAGAACAGAGAGAGAACAGAACAGAACAGAAGGGAGGAAAGAGAACAGAGGAGAACCGAGAAGAAAGGAGCAGAGGAGAACCCTGAAGGAAGGAGCAGAGAGGAGCAGCAGGGAGGCTGGAGGCCTCAGAGCTGCCGCTGCCATGTGGGACAGCAGGAAGGGAAGGAAGTCAAGCTGTGGGCTTCCATTCCCAGCCCAGGCTGGTGAGGAGCCCAGGGAAGCATGTTGGAGATATTTGTGAGCTATGTGAGCTGTCTTGGAAATGTATTTGAAATTTTGGTTTAATTTTGAAACTGCAAAGCTTGGAAGTCTTCTGGAGAACTGAGGAGAGTTTGCTGTGTTGTTGTTTCCAATGTGAGATGTCTGAAGCACTTGCTGTGTTGCTGTATTGAGCGAGTTTTGCTGATGCCAGGCCACTTTGGAGTTGGAGCTGAAAGAATGCCAGGGCAGTGCCTTTTGGAGAAGAACTGAAGGCGCCATACTGGTTTTCCTTGTTGGATTTGAATCTCCTGCTTTTGGAGAAGGATCGACAATGCCATCTTGGCTTCCTCTACCTTGGAGTGAGTGGAGCTGTGTATTTGAAGAAGGAGCGCCATCTTAACTACTTTATCCAGCTTAAGGTGGGGCAGTCGCCATTTTGTAGCCACTTATGGCTGCCTCCCTCTTAGTTTATGTGGTCTTGCTACTGCATGCAGGGGGCTTGAAAGAACCTGGTGTGTGGCTGGCTTTAAAGGGCCAGCTGCTCCTGTTTGCAAGTTTGGTTATTTGTTTTGCCTGTTTGCCACCCAATTTCATTTCTCACACTTTCTTAGCATATTAAAGACTTCATTTGGGAAGTTCAAAGTTCTATGGCTAGGGTAGCATTTTAGCTGATAAGCTACATTCTGGCAAGGAAAAAAAGCAAAAGAATGACGTTGCCCTTCATTTTTTCCCCATAACAATTAGTTTGAGTTCATAAAAGGGAATGAAGTGATTTAAATGACTGCTTTGTCTTTCCTTTGGGAGCTCCTAAGAGGAATTGCTTTCTAGTTTTCAATGGAAGTTCTGAAGTTTTAAAGATTATCAAGATTCAGTTTGTAACAGTTTTATTGCACACAATATTCCACTAGAACAGTAAAAGGGAAATAATCTCTCTAATACATCAAAATGAACTCAATTTCAATTCACTTTGTCAAAATCCAAAACATTAGTTACTTCAAAAAAGAATGCATGTTGTAAGAACATAATGGAAAACCTTTAAATTGCATTAAATTCTGATTACTTGCCATAGAAGAATTCTTGGAAAGTTATTACAACCAATAGCTAATAAAACCAATTATCTAGATTCAATATTTGTTATATTGACAGGAAGGAGGGAACAAAAACCAGAGTTAAAATTCAAACTATTAGAGTCCATGCAATTTAGAGCTAACTTTTGTAGATCTGCTCTTCTTTGGTTTGTAATAATATAAACAATAAAAACTAATCATCCTTTGATGCTGAAAATCAATATAAAAATATAAAACTTAACCCACCCACATTCCTGTTACTGCTTCATCATCCTGAACCCAGAATTAAGTTCTAGTAGTTTTCATAGAAAATTATGTCCAAGTAGTTAATAATTTTCCCCATAAGGTTTAGAGGTTCCTGAAGATTTGAATGTGGAGATAGATTAGATAGCTAGATTAGATAGATAGATAGATAGATAGATAGATAGATAGATAGATAGATAGATAGATAGATAGATAGATAGATAGATAGATAGATAGATAGATAGATAGATAGATAGATAGATAGATAGATAGATAGATAGATAGATAGATAGATAGATTTTTCATGATCTCTTGTGTTCATCCCTTCCCTGACTCCTCCTCTCCCTCCCTTGTATGCTTTAGTTCTGCTATCAGTTTGTAAGTTTTAACTTTTCTTGTCCTTTTATTTGTTTTCCCTATACCCCACATATAAGTGAGACCATCTAGCTTTTCTCTTTTTCTTTCTGGCTTATTTCCACTAGCACAATTCCTTCTAGCTCCCGTCCAGGTTGCTGCAAATGACATGATGGGGTTTTTTTGATGGCTGAATAATATTTCATTATGTAAATACACCACAACTTTTTGATCTTTGAACTTTTTATTTAAAAAATAGGGAATGCTTCATGAATTTGCCTGTCATCCTTGTGCAGGGGTCATGCTAATCTTCTCTGTATTGTTCCAATTTTTGCTGTATGTGCTGACGAAGCAAAGACAGGTTTCAATTTCTTACAAAAGCTGTTCTGTCAAACAAATACAGCACTAACCTTAGTTTTGAGGAAAATATTGTTCAAATTCATATATTTCCTTCACTCTCATTTTTCAATAAGCTCATATTCTCCTTTTTACATATCTAAGTTTTGCTCATGCTGCTTCAAAACACAGAGTACATTTGATTCACACCTTCCCTTGTCCAAAGTGTGCCTAGTTTTAAGGTCCTGGTTAAATACCACTTTTTCCATAAACTTTACTAGTTCCTCCTGGCAGACTTTCTCTCTTCCTCTTTTCCCCTTCTGTGATAGTTTGGAGCTACTTTCCTACAAGTATTTGATTTTTCTCTCTAAAAAAGTGGTATCATAGCATTGTTCAAAGTGGTGTTTTTCAGACTCACTGGAACAGAATAACTAGAGTCTTGTACGAAACAAAATACCCTCCTGAATCAGTCTCTTTTGTCATAGAACTCAGAATTCTGTGTTTTGAAAGCATGTTCCCAGTAAGTACACAGAGAAACTGGAGAGTTACAGAAATGGACCTTGAAATCAGTTCAAGTGAGAACTGTGTTGCAATTATTTCTGCTAAAAAGTTAAAACCATGATTCTGATATAGACAAAAAGAAAAAGAACATTAAAAAGTTTATTTCACTCATTCGTTGAGGGAACAATGCAGATGTTATAACCTGACCAAAACGAATCTCAACAAGACACTGATATCCTGAATTATAAAATGTCTCAAAGACAATCAGATAATCCAGAAGGATGTGCAATATCTCCGAGACAATGAAAACAGGACTCAGATGACCTGAAATGTCTCCTCCAAGCATTTCAGTTTCCTACTAGAATATAAAATGTTTCTATTCCTCTTTCTTTTTTTTTTTTTTTTTTTTTTTTGAGACTAGGTCTTGCTATTTTGTCTGTGGAACTGCAGGCTCTCGTTGCCCGGGGTACCACAGACTCAAGCAATCCCCAGCCTCAGCTTCCCAGATAGCTGGGATTACAGGCGCACGCCACCACGCCCAGCTATTTTTTGGGGAATAGGTCTCGCTATGGGTCCCAGGCAGGACTCGAACCGCAATCCCTAGTCCCGGCTGCTTCACAGGCTGAAGCTTACAGGCATGAGCCACTATGCCCGGCCGCTATTCCTCTTTCTATGCTGCTTTGAGTATATTATTTAGCTTTTGAGCTTCAAATGGAAAAAAAGGTAATAAAAGTTCATAATTTAAAAAGTTAATGGAGATAATACTTAATAAAGCTATTATGAGAATTAAATGAGTTAATGAGTACCAAGAGCATAGGACAGTGTTGAGGGCATGAAACTTGATAAATATTACCCATTTCTACTAGTACTAGTAGTATTGCTACTACCAACTCTAAGTCCTTTCATCACATTCCTGTTGTTTAGTACTTAATCTATTCAGTCAATCAATCAACCAGTATGTGTTAAATACCTCTTTGACCTAACTTTGGTGGATTATAAAATAGTCCCTGTCCTTAAGGTATCCAGGCTAAAAGAGAAGATGGGACCTTAAATAATTACATGGGATATAAGAAGTAAAAACAAAGGTCTGCAAGAACTGACAAATGACTAACCATGGCAGAATTTACAGAATATTTACAGAAAAACACTGCACAAGTGAATTACAGTTGAGTCTTGAATGTTAAACAAGAAATCATGGAAGAAGCACAGTGTGCTAATAATTATTGTGCAAAATCATTATGTATGTTAATCTTATTTTATTCACACAACAGCTCTATAATAGCCCACTGAGAACTCACTATGTTAGTGCTGTTTTAAATGACCATCATTATCTTATGAAGATAAAAACCTAAGGCTCAGAAAAATCGAAAAATTTTTAAAATTTTTATTTTTGCATATTTTACAATATATGATTGTATAACTGCTAATCCCCATGGGGATACCCCCCCACACCACATCTCCCCTGGTCTCTTTGCCTTCTTTCTTTTTGCTGTTTGTCCTTGTTTAGTCCTTTAGTCTTTTTTTTTTTTTCTTTGATCAATTTCCTTGTCCTTGGTGAGGGTGCAATTTCCCCGGACTTGGTAGAACATGCTGTTTATCATTCCTCTACTGCTTTTGGAGCACCTTTGGTCTTGGTGGGTCTTTTTAAGATAATACAACCAGTGAGTGGCAAAGTCACAGTTCATCCTAGATAACCTCTTTCCAAAGTATGAGAAATAGAACCTCAATCTATGAACAAAAGAATGTAAAACCAGAGGGATCTAAGACTTTCTAGGAGAGGCTGATTAGATACTGAATCTATAATTTTAAATCCCTGTCAGCTGGGGAGGAAGAGCAAGACTACAGAAAGAGGAAAAACATGCAGAACGAGGAAAAACTCTAAAAAAATGGAAGAATCTGGCATTCTGGAAGTAGAAATGTACGTCACTCAATTAAGCATTTATGGAAACAGCACAAACAATGATCTAAAGTAGGCAGAAAGTGTGAAAAGAAAATCATGCCAGACTAAATAGTGCAGCAAATACTCATGAGATAAAGAGACACAATGAAGGGTTTTAAGCAAGGAATTAAGACCAAAGGTTTAGAAAGGGAGGCAGGGCAGCTTAATATGAGGCAGCAAGGACTAGAGTTATTGGGATCAAGAGTTCCAAAGTCAGACAACCTACCATTTATCGTGATAAGGTAAGAGAACCTCGCTGAGCCAGATACTCCTCATCTATAAAATGAATATAATAATAGAGTCACTATGAGGTTTCAGTGAAAGAACATAATGAAGTACCTGCTACTGTACTTCAGATCTGGTGGGCTTTCAATAAATGGTGTTGGTAGTATTCATTATTGTTCATAGTTGTGATACAAATATATTGAGATCTAGGTCTTTCTGAATGCAGAACATATTAAACATATTGCTGATGCCCTGTTATGTAGGCTTTTAAAAATTAAGCCAGTACAGGTTGGTTTAATTTTATTTGTACAGACATAATAGATTGATTGCTATCCAAATAGCAAAGCTCCAGAAGCACAAAGAAAATCTGATTTCAGGATTGACATCAGTTTACCAAAAATCTATGTCATTACTCAGGGTCTAACACTATACTGAGTGGTACCTATATAAAAATGTGGTACCTATATAAAAATGGTTAACACACAACCTTTTTTTGACAACAAGTCAAAAATCTAAAATACAATTCCTTTGGTTTTGTTTCTTTATTCTAAATCCCTGGTCTCTGTTCTTATTATAACCTCATTCACCCCTTGGGTCTGATATTTACACTATTGTTTGTAGAAGTTGTCTTGATCCTTATTTCATTACCCCAACCCCTTTTCACTACGTCCTTCCCTGAATTTTCCAGCTGGGTGAGTCATACTTTGGCTGATCCAAACCTATCCTCGGAAGCCTACCCTGGTTCCAAGACATCTTGTTACTACAGTGACACTAAATAAGTTCTCTCAACAGCTGGTTCTAGAATTTTTCTCAGAGAAAAACACCTGGATGAGTCCTTATAAGTAGACTGCATACTTGCAAACCTGGGTTAGAAAGATTTAGGATAGTAAAAGAGAGTGAAAAGAGAGTTCTACATTAGAAATTCACTAGGGGTATGGAAGGAGGTTCGAAGAGAGAAGGGCAAGAGACAGAAGGTAAATTTATAGTATACCTACAATTCTTCTTAAAATGTATACCACCCTAAGCCATTTTCATTTATTTATCTCTCCTCACAACTTCCAAATTTTCAATGAGCCTTTCACTACCCCTCACACTGCCTAATACACACACAGTATGAGCATAGGTGGTGGTAGGGTAAATGATGAAATCATGGGACCAAGTTCCACTGCAGGGCCAAAAAGGAGCAGAGTGGAGACAGCACACTTAGAGCCATGAAACAATCCATAAAGTGAACCCCAGCAATAGGGGTGGGGTCTAATGTAATACTGAAATCACAAGTGGGAAAATAGCAAGACATTTCAGGAGACATTGCACTGTATTTAAGAATTGTGTGAACAGGAGTTGAACCAATCTTATTTACAATACAAAACAGATGATTCCAACTGGTGTATGGGTCATGAATTGTTCAGCCTCATTAGTGATTCGGTTCAAACTTTCTAAGTCTACCTTTCCCGTATTTCTACTGTCTTACGCTGGGTTACTATAGACTGCTGTATTTTTTTAAAGTATATTTTTTAAAGGTTCAGACAGTAAATATTTCAGGTTGTGGGCCTGATAGTGAGTTATTCAACTCTGCATTTAAGGCCTGGAAGCAACTATAGATGAGTTATAAATGAATGGGCATGATTGTGATCCAATAAAACTTTATTTACAAAATGAGGTATTGGTCTTTCTGTCCTACTCTTTCTCCACATCATAGTTAGGATACTCTTCCTAAATGCTACTCCTCTACTTAAAGACATAGATGGCTGAGATCCAAATTCGTTAGCCAATTAAACACTTCCTCACATTTGGTCTTCCCTCCAGCCATTTCTGGCTTCTCACTCAATTTTTCAGCACTACTGGAGGGCTTTAAGTTTCCTCAAGTTCCTGGCTCTTTCTGCCTTCCATATGTTTACATATGTTGTTCTGTTGGTTTGAAATATTCCTCTTCCCCCAGTCACACTCACTATCACCTATCCCCTACCTTTTGGTTTAGTTGGTGCCTACTCATTCATATTTCAATTTTCAAATGAACTATAACTGATAACTTCCTCCAGGAAGCTTTCCTTTATCCAAAATTCCCCCAGAGTATTTAGATTGTCAGTTTAGTTGTCTGAATTTCCTCTTTGTCTATAGGGATAGGAAATTGGTCTGCCACTCTTTGTTGTATCCCAAGGTACACAATAAATAAATGATGAATAAATGGGTTCTTGACTTATGAGAAGGGAAAAGAGAAAGTCAACCTAAAAATGGAGGGGTCACTCAAAAGCTAATCAGTAGAGAACAAGCTGAAATGGCCTAAATTCTTCCCTCTAAGGCCGGGCATGGTGGCTCATGCCTGTAAGCTTCAGCCTATGAAGCAGCTGGGGCTAGGGATTGCGGTTCGAGTCCCACCTGGGGCCCGTAGCGAGACCTAGTTCCAAAAAAATAGCTGGGTGTGGTGGCATGTGCCTGTAATCCCAGATACCTGGGAAGCTGAGGTTGGGGATTGCTTGAGTCTTGTGGTAACCCCGGGCAATGAGAGCCTGCAGTTCCACGGGCAAAAATAGCAAGATGTAGTCTCAAAAAAAAAAAAAAAAAAGAAAACCAAAACTCTTCCCTCTAAACCAAAACCTGCTCCTAGAGCATTTCTTATTTTGCTAGTATAGCTTACAAAGAGATTTAGGAAATAGACACCTTCTAGATTTACTGATGTAGCAACCAAATCCTAATTCACTTCTGCCTTGATTTCCAAACAACCTATTCACACTTTGACTCCTGATTAGTTACCTCTTACCTATTTATTCTTTTGTATAGAGTGTACCTTATATGTGGCAATGTTCCTCTCATAATAACATTGGCTCACTCTTATGACCAATACTTACATGTCATATATCATATAGTGGATAGATTAGTACTAAGCTTACAGAACCTATTTTATAAGGCAGGCCTTTAGGATATAGTAATTTAGTTCTCATCCAAGTCTCACAATACTGTTATGAGAAATTTCCATTTAATAGTCCCACCTTAGGTCTTACAAAATGAAGACCTAAAGAGGTTAAGTTATTTGTCAAAGAAATAGAGCAGCAATTGGCACAGTTGTGCTGTGAGGGAAGAAAATTTGACTTCAGAGCTTAGGTTTTGAATCTCATATGGAATTTCCTAAAGACCAGGTCTGTTTTTCACCTTTCTGAATTCTGTTCCTGCACAATCCCAGAATTCTTCTACTGTACTCCTGGCAAATTTCCTGAATCGCATGGAATGTCTGGTTGAACACAAGGCAACCATAACTAGCATTTATTGAGCATAGTCACTGCGCTAAGTGTTTCCTCATTTCACAGATCCTAGTAAGAAAGATAAAGTTAGTTCTGTTTTACAGAGGAGGACAGAGAGGTACAAAGAGAAAAAAATGTCCAAAGTCACACACAATTAGTAACAGGAAGAGCTAAAATTTAAACCTAAGCAGTCTACAACAAGATGAGTAGAGTTGGAAGAGATTATGCTAAGTGAAATAAGCCAGAAGGAAAAACATAAACATGGGATAGCATCATTTATATACTTAGATGATATGGAATACAGAGAAACCAAAATGGGGTCAAACAACAACTTTCAAGTGAATCCTTGAAAACTTACCATTGATCTGAAGTTTCCAAAAGGGGAGAAGAAGATGGGGCTCAGGGGTATGGGGTGAGGAGGGAACTCAATGGATAATGGTGGAAGACAATGCTATGCTATGGTAGTGGGAGGGACCACACCTCAGGGGAGAAGTTCTACATTGTCAAGATGTTCACAAAGAAGTAAACCTATGATCCTTGATTAACAAATTTTTTTAAAATAAAAAATATGCCTATGGAGTCTAACTAGATCCACATAGTGCATAGGAAGTGAACATATAGGTAAGTAAAAAGCGTGAAGAATCCCTCAAGTCTCATAGGACGATGTGAAAAAGTACGGGTGAGTCAAATGATTTAGGTTTTAATCAACCAGGGGAGGGAATCACAACTAAAGATACCTTATTTATTGATGCATAAACACATTCACAAAACAGCATGGCTTAAAAAAAAAAAGATTTCTTTGTTAGCTAACAGTTCTGTGGATCAACCTTTGGGCTGAACTTAGCTGGGTTTGCCTGGAGTCACACAGGTGGTTAGTGGTTACAGTGGGTGAAGTTCGGAAAGGGTTTAATATTCCAACATTGCTTCTCTGGCAGTCTAGGCCAGCTTCATGGGTGTGTGACTTGAACTTGATTTATTGTTCTACTGTTGTAGCCTTGAAATTTTTAGTAATTATGGCACAAGGAGACCTTCTGGGCCTTGCAAATTATGTTTTCAGACAAGCTGGTGGTTGGTAGAGGATGTCAGTTGAACTTCTTTCTTCACACAGCCTCTTGTCCTCAAAGAAGCAAGCCCTTGTTTCTTCATTTAATGACAGAAGCTTTCCAAGACTATCACAGCAAGGATCTGAAGGCCTCTTGTCTAGGTTTCTACACCATCACTTCTGTTGCATTTTCTTAACCAAAGGAAGTCACAAGGTAATCCCAGAAGAGTAAGATCAGCAGCACTTCTGCCCACCTGTGACTGTGCAGGTGTTTAGTTTCACAAAGTTTTTATAACCCTTTGCAAAACAGTAGAGGCAGCAACCCTGTTTACTTATGCATGTGCCTCTTTTTCTTTCTCTTTTATTTATTACAACTTGTCCTTTTAAAATATTAAAATAAAAAACACACAGCAAGAGACTGAGAAGTCTACTTCTTGATAGGGAAAATGGGAGAACAGAAAAGTCACAGTGCAAAGGAGGGGCATGTCATGTGTAGAGGGATGGAATGAGTTTGTGACCATTTGTTTGTTGTAATCTATCACAGAGGAGATCTATGTTTAAGGAGAAATTAAATATTTTCAGTCTTGGAAATATTATGATTGAGGTTTCTCATGTGACAAATCCATGCAAAGGCAGTCATGGACAATAGAGTTCTAGAACACAAAAGAGAATCCTGATTGGACAGATAAATATAGGAGTTGCCAACATGCAGGTGATGTGTTTCCAAATAAATCAGAACCCCCAGAAAGATGTCACTAGTTAAGGTGAAGGTAAACAAAAAGATTCAGTCGCTAAAACAAGATATTTAAAGGCACACTTCTTCCCATACATCTAAGCTAAGCCCCCTATGAGACCACCTGTAGACCCACCCAGTTTCTGTAGCAAGTTCAAAGTCTAGTATCTCTGAGGGAAGTAGAGTATTCTATTAGTCCAGATATGGCCAATGAATCTATTAACTAGAAAGTCACTTGATGCCACTCAGAATGCAATATACAACAGCATGGTAGAAATAGAATTCATCACAATAAAAACTTCTACTTGAAAAAGAATACGAAACATGAAGCAACCAAGCAGTCCTTAGTACTTTTCTCCCACCCTGGCCATGGAAGAAATGCCTGCATTATCCCACTTGGATGCCTTGGTTATACCTATAGTGTCCTAGATTTACCTTCCAGGAGGTTCTTCTTTATCCAATTCTTCCCAAGTCCCAAGGTAAAGTGGATGTTGGGGAATGTGATTCCCTGGAGACTGCCTGAGGACACAAATAATAGCAGATATTTAAAAGTCAGATCTGTAGTTGTTTTTTTTTTGAGACTAATTCTCACTATTTTTGCCCGTGGAACCGCAGGCTCTCGTTGCCCGGGGTACCACAGACTCAAACAATCCCCAGCCTCAGCTCCCCAGGTACCTGGGATTACAGGCGCGCGCCATCATGCCCAGCTATTTTTTTTGGAACTAGGTCTCACTGTGGGCCCCAGGCAGGACTCGAACCACGATCCCTAGCCCCAGCTGCTTCATAGGCTGAAGCTTACAGGCACGAGCCACAGTGCCCGGCCCAGGTCTCGCTATTTTTGCCCATGGAACCGCAGGCTCTTGTTGCATGGGGTACCACAGACTCAAACAATCCCCAGCCTCAGCTTCCCAGGTACCTGGGATTATAGGTGCGTGCCACCAAGCCCAGCTATTTTTTTGGAACTAGGTTTCACTACCAGCCTCAGGCGGAACTCGAACCGCGATCCATAGCCCCAGCTGCTTCATCAGATCTGTTGTTTCTTTAGCAATAAAATTTCCTCAAAAACTTAATGATTTCCCTCAGTCTATTACATATACCAGAACTACACCCCAAAATCCAAACCTAGTTCCTAAACTTTCTTACTTTCTAGCCTTTATGCTTTACTCACCCCTTTCTCATTGTTTTAAGGGTGATTATCACTATTAATCATAAAAAACAAATGAATGCAACATCCTTCATCTGATATTTACTGTAAGTCTAGATCATTGTCTTTGGCTGGGGAATCTTAATGGAAGTCTCATAAGAATGTCTGAAATACAGTCTTTCATTGACACTACAGAAATAGTTGACCTTTCCAACCCTATGAAGCCCCAGTTTTCTACAGACCATTTCTTTCCAGCTCTGCAGGCAAACCAGTCATTTCTTTTTTGCCCGTGGAACCTCAGGCTCTTGTTGCCTGGGGTACCACAGACTCAAGCAATCTCCAGCCTCAGCTTCCCAGGTAGCTGGGATTACAGGCACGCACCACCACGCCCAGCTTTTTTTTTTTGGAACTAGGTCTCGCTACGGGCCCCAGGCGGGGCTCGAACCGTGATCCCTAGCCCCGGCCACTTCATAGGCTGAAGCTTACAAGCATGAGCCACCGTGCCCGGCCAAACCAATCAGTTCTAATGTGAGTTCATTTCTTTCTTAAAAAAAACAAAAAACAAACAAACAAAAAAAAAACTGCTCAACTCAGCAAGGAGCAAGCATTATGTATTTAAATTCTGGTTCTTTCCTAATGTTTCCCCTAAAGTTCAGACATAGAAGTGTGATGAGCCATCCAAGTTAAGCAGGTGACAGTTTTACCAGGTATTTTGCAATGACACAACCAGTTTTCCATGTTGCAAGATCCACTTCCACACAACCAACCATCTGACTGCCTAGGTAATGCTATTTTAAGAATTTGTTAGTTCATCATTTCCAGGTATTCCAGGTATTCTTGTAATAAAGGCTAGATTGCTACAGTAAAGAGAATTCAGTAACAAGAAGAAAATCAAAGTTTCTTTTCCTCTCGCATTTTAGTTGAGCCTAGATAAACTGTTCTACCAGGAGAATGAGACACAGAATCCTTCCAGTCTGATCCTCTCCTAGGATGTTTTTTTCACCTTTGTGGTTGCAGTTAGTTATTGACATATCCCTGGGGCGGACAGAAAGCAGTACAGGCAAGCCAACTTCTTTTAAAAAGGTAAGACAAAAGCTGTACACATCACTTTTAGTAATATTCCATTGGCAAGACTTACCCACAAAATCACACCTAGCTGCAAAGAAGTGTAAGAAATGTAGTCTCCAACTGAGTGAACATGTGACCAGGAAGAAAAGAATGGGTTTTCAGACTAATAATCATTCTGTCACAAAAAAGAAGAAAACTCACACCTAAAGTTAAGAAATCTCAGAAAATAAAAAAGTTAAGTGGGTTAGATAAGGATTTTGTTTCATAAAGGGAAAGAAAATGACACTCTGGAGAGAAAAAAAGACAAACTTTATCAGGTAGGTAGCCGAGTTTGCTTTTATTATTTGTAGTACTTTTCTCAACATATTTTAACAAAAAAAGCTATTTTTAATTTTAAGTAAAGTAGTTGAAGACCCAAGAAGACTGTCAAAATAGGATATTAGTGATATGAGTAGAATCAGAAGGAAATGAAATAAAGTCAATGGAAGAAAAAAATTCTCAATTGCCAAAAGCAAGAAACCTAAAATAAAGGAAATGCTCTTTAGACTTCAAAATCTAGAGGTGAATATTTATGGCAGAAGTTACATCTCAATGAATTGAGTGGACATGAATAAGAAAAATGAGACTATAAGCATGGACCAGGTCTTTTTTTTAAGAATGTGGACTTTTTAGGACATACGAGATAATAAGTTATGGCTAGTTTCTCACATGTGGACTGAGATGATCTCTGGGGAATGAGTTGGTGTGTGGTCCCTAGAGACACTCAGATTGTCAACAGTACCCAGCATATTTTAAATGTGTATCTTGAACAGCCAGAAAAACAGAGCACTCTGCATCACAGAAGCTGGAAAATTTTCCCCAAAGCTCAGCACTACTCTTGGATGTGGTTGTTGAAGCCCAGAGTAATGGGGTCCTGAGGCCTCCAGAGATGGTGTCTCCAGCTCCATCCTCACAGAAGGTAATTGTCACTGTTACATGAGACAGCTTGTTCCTGGGAGAGTCAGGGGATTCCAGCAAGGTGTGAAAACAAAAAAAGGACCCAAACACCTCAGCCACAGCTTGAACTGGAAAAAATCTCTACCTCCTCCCTCACCTCCTTCACCCCCACACACACTTTAGAATATCAGTGCAGGACGGGGCAAAAATTCAATAAATACGAATGGAGAAGAGGAATATGGAGAAAAGAAAAATAAAACTTATAAACTTCAGGCATTTTTATAGACTAACTTGGAAATAAGGCCGTTTTTCATCCCACGCCCCCATAAGAAGTAACCCAGAATATGATTCTATTTAAAGTTGGTACTATTTCCTGAAAGTGGCAAAGAAAATGCAACCTCTTACTCTTAAGAAAAGGCCAAAATTTCTTCAAGAAAGTAAATACTATTTCACAAACAAAAGATTAGATTGTGTTGTCTCTAAGGAAAAGGAAATCTTCTTATTACAATGTCTGCTTATGTTCAAGGTGAGAGATGGCACTGGTAGGAAGATGGAACAACTATTGGGAGATTCACCTTTAATCTTACTCATGAGCCTTGAGCCCACGACCCAGTGGAGCCCCAAGTGATTGAACACAAATAAAACAAATTATGAATGTTTATTCAGTTGAAGCCTGAGGCATTTGTGACAGGAAAGAAGGAACCAAGAGATGAGGCATCAGAGGAGTAGAAGGAAAGTTCTTTTGAAGTCTAAGAAGTCCTCTTATGGATGGTCTGCCAGGCCCTTTTAGAAAGGTTACTGTAAGAGTCATATGGTGGTGCCTGACAAGGAAAGCTGGCTAAGATAGAGCAGTTTTATCAGAGAAAGGAACTGTTTCTATTTGTTGGAGCAAGTCTGGTCAGTACTAATTCCACCAAGCTCTCAGACCCTCTGTGGGGCAGCATATTACAGAGGTAGCCAGCAGCACAGGGCAGGATCACTCCACAGTAGAACTGTGTGGATCAGTACCTGACCTCTGTGGCACTGGAAGGGCCATATGCTGAGAGAAACCTCCATATGCTTGGAATCCATCACGAACAGGCTGCCTGGCAACATGTTCAGGATGACCACCTCTCCATATCTGAAGAGCAATTTTGCTCTGTGCTTACCAGAAGGCTTCAGTTCCACGAAAATAGCCCAATTGCATAAAATTAGACTGGGACTGGAAAAATACTCTGGCAAGGGGATAAAAGGTGTGGTGAGACTGCAGAGCCATTTTAATGTGGTTGGGCTGTTCCTGACTGGTAGTTTAAAGGAGTTATGCTGAGTCAAGCTGATTGAAGGAGGGTTTTATTGATTTTGCTTTTATTTTTTAATGGGAGAGACTTGAGCTTTATAGGCTAAGGGTAATGAGAGTCAGTGGTTAAAGATTCAGGAAAGAGAGGGCATAATTGATGGAAGAAACTGACCATAAAATATTTTATTTAGCTTATAGCATCTGTGCAGAAAAGGAAATTTAGAGATTTATTTTTTCAAGTTTCCAAGTTAAAACAGTCTTTTCCAAAGATGCCTGGGTTAACACTAATCAAACATTACAAAGTGTTAATTCTTTCGTGGGCTCATTTAAGTTCTCTTTGAACTTACTCCAAAAAAAATAGATATAACAAGCAAAGATCCCACCAAGGTACTGGTATAGAAACAGGAATTTAAATTTGGGAACAAGCTATCAAAAAGTTGTTCACAAATTAACAGGCCTCTGAAACAAACAGAAAGGATTACTGATGAATTGGGCATCTAATGTTGATGAAAGATGAACAGGATGTTAAATAAATCATGAAGACACTGAGAAACTAGGTTAAAGGACCCAGCCAGCAAAAGTTATATAGTCACTGTTGTAAAGAATATTCATATCTTACACAAAATTTCCAAAAGAAAATAACACTAACCTTTAAGTTTCAGCAAATTTCATTCTCCTTATCCTCTTCTTTTCAATGTATTTTCTGCATAAGTACCTGCCCTAAGTAACATCTCCATTGCTGCAGCCACTAGACAGACATAGCACATGCCCGAGGAGATGAATCAAAGGGCCAGCATTGTTGATTTAGCATGGTAAAGCTTCAATTTCCTCACCTACAAAATGAAGATAATAATAGTCCCTAAATTCACAGACTGGTTGTGAAAGGTAGTTGAGAAGTACTTAAATGCCTACTAAGTGGTAGACAGCACATATTATTAGACATACGGATGTCATAGGAGGTTACCTTGTTTCTTCTTCATTTAAAGTTAAGGTGTAATGTGTAGTCAAGTAAGAATGAAGACACAATTTGTGTGTGTCTATCAAAAACAAAAATCTCTGTGGCAACAGAAAAGGATTTCAGAAAGGTAGAGAAACAAGAACAGATTTGCAGAGCAAAAGGAAAGAAGGTCTTTATGGAGAGGTACATGGCAGAGCCTTTGGAGGGAGGGCTGGAAGAAAGAGAAAATCATTGGAAGGACTTCAAAGGCCAACAGTGTTTGTGCAGAAACAGAATAGTTTGTTTATGGGTCTAAAACTGAAAACTCAATAAGGCAGCTTTGAAAATTAAGGCACTACTGCTGCTGCGATTGTCATTAGTAAATAGTGTAACATGATATGAGATTCCCAAGAGAGACTGGAGAGAAATTTTAAATAAGACTCTAATGTCTTGTTAAATTTGGAACTGATAAGGCATTTTGTGTGTGCAGGGCTAGGGCAACAGATTTAGAAACATCTCTGGAAGAAGGTGGATGAGATAAATGGACATAAGGCGAGAATAAAATTAGTGTGTGTTAGTAATTTCATTGTAAATTCATCTTAAACAAGGCTTGAACCACACTCCACCAACTTCTAGCTTTGTGACTCAGAGCAAATGATGTGATCTCTGCACCTTAATGTCTTCATTTGTAAAGTGAGATCAATAGAGTGTCTACCTCATAGGGCTGTTAAGAGAGTTAAATCAGTTGATCCATGTTCTGAGTGCTTGGTGCACAGTGCGCACACAATAAATGCCGATTAAGTATTAAACAGTTGCCTGAGCTTTTAAGGGTTAGTATTCAAAGAGGCCCAGGAAGTGGCTTCATCTAGGAAGAGCTTGCCACTTAAACATACATATTTGAAAAGTAAAAAGGTCTTGGCTATAACCAAGATTATCTGGATACTATTGGGACAATTTTTATCACCTAATCTTCCAGAAGATCTTAATGGTCTGGGTGACCACAGTTTTGTCTCAACTCCAGACAAAGAACTCCCTCCCAGCTTTACCCTACCTCCTCAAGGGCGAGCATTATGCTGAGCAATGTGGTGTCCTGGATTCTTGCAGAAAAGTTTCAGTCTTTTTCACCCAAGCTTGACTACCCTTATGAGACCTAGAAGTTGGTGGACTCTGATGGAAAGGGGCCTAGCCACCAAGGGGCTTGGCAGCTCACTGAGGCAGAGGGCTGGAGGCCCTGTGAAGGGGTATGTGGTTTACACAGACAGGTTCATTGTTAAGTCACTGCTTAACTGTTACCACCTTGTCTAATATGTTCTCCCTGTGTCTCCCCGTGTACAGTACCTAAAAGGTATTTGTAAAACTGAGCTAAATTAGGAGCCTACCTATATCCACCCATATTCCTATTTACTTCAATTCCCAGAAACCTCCCAGATCAACCAGAATCAAGCTGATTCTCATCTCCACAGCTATTTGTAAATGCCCCAATCAGGCTCAACCCTCTTTCACCACCACCCTTTACATCCTTTCACTGTGCTGCTTGAGGCTCCTCACTGGTAGGCAGCTTGAAAACTTCCCCTGCATCTTCAGCTTCTTTCTAAATGTCTTCTGTACTTCCCTGGATAAGGAGAAACCTAGTTTTCCCATCCTTTTGCTGTGTCTCCAGTAGAGCCATTTGTTTCTCACCTGCACAGGAGGAGAGAAGGCATCCCTTTTGAAGTTTTGCTGCTTCCAAACCATTTCTTCTTTCAAAAGCTCCAGCTCCTTTGAGGTTTTTGTTATGTGGTGGTACTACCCTGCATCAGGGCCTCCACTAGAATGCAGATGGGACATTCATACTAGTTTAATTTGAGGATGATTTTTAAAAGGGACTACTTACAAAAGTGTAAATGAGGGAGCAAAGGCATCAAGGATAGTGCATTAACTAAGGGCTAGTAAGAGTGAAGCTGTTTTCACCTTAGGTGTATGGGGAAAGGAAAGGAAGCATCAGGACCCAGAAGGAGAATAGACCCCTTCAGTCAGGGGTATAGCTTCCCTTCATCCTATCTCATAAGGATCCCACATTGGCAAACCCAACCAGAAACCCGGAACAACCCTCTCCAGAAACCCAGAAACCCTTCCCCATGGCACAGAGTGGGCATAGAAATGTGTGAGATGAATCTGAAGGGATAAATGGAAGATACCTGGCTTATAAATAATACTTATTCATCTATCCCTATACTTATACCCTAAATACACCAGTAATAATACAATATTGATTTCAAGCCCCACATTCTTACTGCTATGGTTCACACTCTTTCACTGCAGTTTTCAACCTTCTTTAAGCCTTCAGTATGCTGACCTTAATACTCTTCCACTATTCTTCCACTCTCCTACCTCCAGTATCCTCTCTTCACTTTCTATTATGTCCAGAGGAGATTCCACAGCCCTCCCTTGAGAAGAACTATCTTTTATTGCATCACAAGTCTGAAACCTAACTCTGGTTAAAGTCAGCAATCTACCTTTTTCAGCAGGGAGAAATAGAAAAAATCATGCTACCTGGTTACTCTATATTCATTATCACAAACTACAAATGGGTATTCCAATCTGCCTAGAAATCCTATGCTGATCCTGGTGGGTATGCCAATTACTCTTGAAGATGACTATTTCTCATCTTTTTCTTGAGTCTCTCATACTTTGTACCCCCAATCTGTATATAATCAGCTATTCGCCTCCAGTTCCACAAACTTCACAGGATTTGTATCCATAGCCCTGCCTTCTCCTGTTACAGTGAAATAAGAGTGATTCCTCCCAACCCCATACTTGTGTTCTAGATTTCAGCCCTTTCTTTTCAATGCCAATTTTCCTCTAGTGGGTCATTTTTTTTTTTTTTTTTGAGACTAGGTCTTGCTATGTTGCCTGGGGTGCCGTGGACTCAAGCAATTCCCAGCCTCAGCCTCCCAGGTAGCTGGGATTACAGGCATTCGCCACGGTGCCCGGATGCTTTTTTGAGACCAGATCTTGCTTTGTTGCCCGAGGTAGTCTCCAACCCACGAACTCATACGATCCCTTGCCTCCCAGCGCTTGGACAACAGGTGTGCACCACCACGCCCGGCTAGTGGGTCATTTTTAAGATCAAACAAATGTAACAATTAACTCCCATCTCAAAGAAGTTTCCTCAACTTGCAGTTCTCCATTTCCCATCTAATTATCTCCATTCCCTTCAAAGAAAAACAGCACTACAGTAATATTCTTTTCTGCCCATTTCTACCTGCCTTCTACAGACCACAATTTCTTGGAAACATTGCTCCTGTTACATTTGCAGTGACCTATCTATGCCCAAATCACCCACCAGCTGCATGTGACTGCACTCTTTCTTGAATATTTTCCTCAGATTCTCAAGTGCCCAAAGGTACATGTGGATGTCTCAAGTGCCCAAAGGTACATGTGGATAGTGAACAATATGGACATTAAAAAAAAAAACCCTCATCATGTCAGGAACTGACATTAAAAAAAAAAAACCCTCATCATGTCAGGAACTGAACTTCATCATTGCAGGCAGTTTAGGACTGTCTTAAGCTGCTTCCCTAGATGATCTCATTCAGCCCCTTGACTTTAAATATCAGCTATATTCTGAGTTCTAAATTTATACCTCTAACTCCAGCCCAAACTTCAGATTCATATACAAAACTGCCTATTTGGCATAACCACTTGGTGGTCTAACAAGCTATTAAAAAATAGCATCCTGAACAAAACACTTCATTTTCATTTTCTCTTCCCTTTTCTCCACCCACAAAACCTTCTTTCTTTCCTTGTCTATTTTTAGCAAACAATATCATCCAACCAGTTTTGAAGTAAAAATCTGGGACCCATCTTGGTTCCTCCATATTTTTCATCCCCAATATCTAATGTATCAACATGTCTTATTGATTCTATGCACAAAATGTCTCAACTACCTTCTACCTTCACTATCCTTTTTCTACACTAAAGTTCTTGTCTGGTTACTATCATACAAGATATCCTGTACCTAATTCTTGCACATGGCAGCTACTCACTAGAAATGTTGGATAAATGCACAAGTATAATCCTACTGAATGATGCAAAATAATGTAACTCTAAAAATCACCTTCCAGACAGACTTTGTGGTTGGTTGTGGCTCGAAAGCATTATTCATTTTGCCAATCATTAATACATTTTTATGCTTTTCACGGCACTATAATTTACGTCCACACATCTCTTACCTTCATTGTCAGTGCAACTCATTTACCCCAAGAGAAATTTTAGTTGTTACTTCTTGCTGTTTGCCTTTCCTGCTTAAAGCTGTAGTTTTTTTTTTTTTTTTTGATCTCTTAATTAACTACACATTCAGGGCCTGCCACAATCCAAAACTTAGCTCACTCAGCAGACATTTTCCTCTCCCTTCAGGAATACCCAATTTCATTCTTGTCCATGTCTATCTAGTTCCCCCCTGCAGCCCTCAACATCCTTGTCAGGAACATTGAAAAGTTTGACCCATCCTCAATTCAACCAATAACTCCAAATAATATCTGCGACCCTTCCTCTTTGATTCTATATTCATAGGGGTCTCCTAAATGCTTGCTCACCCCATTCATTCTAGTCACATGTCAAGTGTGGTCAAGCTGATTTTTCCTATAGATACAGATAATTAGATAGTAAGGAAAATCCTGGATGCAAGGGTGTTGACTGAGGACCTGGAGTCTAGTAATTATTAACGTGCCCGACATCTGCAATGCCTGTGTCAGTTTACAAAGCCATCTCTGGACACATCATCCTCACAGCAATCCATACACTATTATTTACCTACCCAACAATCAAGTCTGCTCCACCCTCCTACATTGCCCTCTACTCCAGGAGAATACACATTCTGTTCCCTAGCCACTTGCCCAATGGCCACATTGAGCAAAATAGGTGAAATGTCCTACCCCAGGCAGTTTTGTGGCCTCATCCCTTCCACGAATAGCCAAGTGATATAAATATGGCAGGAGTGAAAAAAATCTGCTGTGAGGGGTTCTGGAAAAGGTGACCTTACCCATAAAAGAGATACCATAAGATACCTCTCTAGATGGCCCCACTTGGGTGTGATTTCTGAGACCTTAAGGGGAGACGTTTTAGATTGAAGATGTTGATGGGAATGTGGGCAAATGAAAGAAAACTACTTCCTTTGTAATACTCTTAAGCTGTTTTTTATACCGTGCTAGTGCTGGACTTCTAACTTTTATCTGTAAGCCCAGGCAACTCTGATTCCATAGAAATTTGAGAGGCACTGACTTCTAAACCCCCAACTATAAACTTTTTAAATCACTAAGTTATCACAGGCAAATTATTTAACATTTTGGAATCTATTTGCAAAGAAGTCGGTGATAGTTACCTTATTACTTCACTGTAGGGATGGAGGATTAAGAGGATTTGACTAAAGACTGAAGGTACTATGAGGTTCACTAGCCACAAAATGCTGCCAGGAAGTCTCTCAATGTTTTTCGAAGTTGACTGCTAATAGAAAGGGCCTCACTGGTTAGGTAAGCTGAACCCAGGCCTCTCCCCTGGTGATTCTAATATAGTGGCTCCCCAATGGCCCCTGAGAGACTACATTTAAAACTATGTGTGAGGTTTTGGCAAGTAATAAGCAAGTTTGAAGTTAACAAAGGAGTATACAGTGCAGTACTCCCACGCAGCGTGAGAAAGGATCGTGGTTTCTAATTCTAAATCTGCCACTCTTTCACCTTTTTTTACACGTGCCATCATCTACATATTGTCCTAAGGAACCTGAAGGTGAATTATATTTGGGGTGAATGGGCTTCTCTAGTCTCCATACTTTTATATTGCTACTATGTATTAAGTAGACACAAAAATAAGGAAACTTGCGAGTGGGCAGCAAACTCCTCACTCCAAATAAGCTAATAGAATGTCTAGGTCCATGTATTCTCTACCCTGCTCCCTTGGAGAGTTTCCACTGCTCTCCAGACCATGACATAACGTGAGGTGTTCCCTCTTGGCTACATTTGTCAAGCTTTGAAATTTATGAAAACTTCCATAAACGTTTAAAGAGAAATACTGGGGGGTGGGGGTAGGAAAGATTTGAATGAACAACCTAAATTCAATTTTCTATACCAAGGAAACTTTCACTGGAAAAGATTTTCCGTTTTGTCAAATGCAAAAGAAACACCTGCCTTGGCATTAAAGTGGGGGAGGAGAAAAGGAGAGGGGGTGTGACCGGGGATGCAAGTCTGCCCCTGGTCTCGGGTGGAATTCACGAGGCTGGTTAGAGCTGGAGCGCCTTGTAACTTGGTAGCTTCAGGGTCTATAGAGAGTACAGGAAGCCCGACCTCGTCTAGAGCGGAAAATCAAATTTTTCTAGAGTCTAACTTCCAGAATTACAGTTTATGTTATGCCTCAACGGTAGCCACGCTGAACCCCGCAGGAGTACCACCAAGAAGCCTGGCTTCCGCCTCTAATCCCAAACTCCTCCCACCACAAGTTCGATCAGCGCGGCAACAGCTCACAGCCAAATTTGAGTCTCCTCGGTACCCGTAGTTCATGAACTCTGACCGTTCTGCCACAGCTGGTGTTGGCGGCGGCGGCGGCGGTAGCAGCACGCATGCGTCTTTTCTGGGCATGTGGGGCACCTGTATTCTAGCAGTAGCGGGGGTAGTGGTGGCGGTGTTACTGACATTGACACTGAGGCTGTGGACAGTACTTCACTCCGGGGTTGCTGTGCCGCGTGAGTCTGTCAGTGTCTTGGTGGTGGCCGGGTCTGGTGAGTATCAGGGCGGAGACTCGCAAGCTCGAGGTGGGCACTACAAATCCCAGAATACACCGCGCGCGCTTCTCCGGTCTCCAGAGGAGGTTTTTGAGTATTGCCTGCTGGGAGTTGTAGTTTCTCTGAATTGCCGGAACCGGTTAGCCCAGCCAGTGAGAAGTGCTGGTTTGCTCTCTCAGCCCAGGAGTCATAACAAACTAGTAACTTACACTCGTCTGTAATTAACCTTTTTTTATAGCGTATGTTTTTCTAGGAAATTATTGATCAGAGTAACCAAAGGATGCAGAAGGCTTTTGATGCTAACATCCAGTTTCCCTATATAAAAATTGTTTTTGCAGGCTCATGTAGATGTTTTTTAGTTTAGGAATCGCGAATACTTCAGGATATGGGAGGCAAAGTGAACTGTCACGTTTTTATGAATATACATATGCAATATCCACGGGCATGAAAACAATTATCAACTGACCTTAGGACACCTTCAGATATCGTGTCATCAGAGCAAGAATAAACTGCCCAAACTGTACAGTGTCTACAGATAGCACTTCTGTAGACCCTCACAATTAAAAATCTTTGATAGCATACATATACATACTGTGTACAGGCCCTTAGAATTGCCCGGGGATTGCCTCCAGATAGAATACTATTTATAGTATGAACAACTGTTCTAATTTGTGTTCAAATTTAATTCACTACTTGATTTATTTAACCTGTTTTGTCATAGAAGCCAGATGTTATGCTCTGCTCCGGAAATAACAAAACAGATGAATATTACTTGCCCTGGACTGCTCACTGTGTCCCAGGCACTGAAAGGTGTGAGGATACAGCAGTGAATGAAGTACAGAAATAGGAAAAACTTAAAGAATAAAAAACAAATGGGTACTTAATATAATTCTAAGTTCAAAATAGAATGGAAACCTCAGGAAGGGCACCACTTTATTTTAACTTGAGACTGGAAACTTCCTGGAAGAAGTAATGTCTAAAGGGACTGAAAATAAGAATATGGAAAGGTAAGCACAGTCCAGATGGTAAAGAGTTTTTATCCACTACTTCATAGCACATAGAATTAGGGCCACAGTCCTCTAGAATAGCACAATACTGGAATTGAATCACATTTCTGCCATTTATTAGCTTGGCGGTCTTGGACAAATTAGTGTTTCTGAGCTTTCATTTTCACCATGAAAAAATGTGGAATGAGAAGTAAGGAAATGCTGAATGTGGTAGCATTTAAAATGCTTGTGATATGCCAGGCATGGTGGCGCATGCCTGTAAGCGGCAGCTTAGGAAACCGCGGCGGGGACCAGGGATCGCGGTTCGAGTTCTGCTGGGGCAATGTAGCGAGATCTAGTGCCAAAAAACAAGCTGGGCATGGCGGCGTGCACCTGTAATCCCAGTTACCTGGGAAGCTGAGGATCGCTTGAGTCTGTGGTACTCCAGGCATGAGCCTGCGGGTTCCAGGGGCAAAAATAGGGAGACCTGGATGGAGGGAGGGAAGGAGGGAGGGAGGGAAGAAGGGAGGAAGGAAGGGAGGGAGGGAGGGAGGGATGGCTTGTTTAGTAGTCATTTAATAAATGGTAACATTAATTTTGGTGCAAAGAGATCTTTTAAAGTTTTTTTGAACACTTTGCCTGGTTCAAAGAGATCTTTTAAAGTTTTTTTGAACACTTTGCCCCAATTAATATGACCTTCATGAGATTATTTATCCTGCATTGTCAAGAAAATTTCATGACAAAGACTGAGGTAGGGAGACAAGTCAGAGCTGAAAAAATAGTTGAGGTAACAGATGATGACAGTCTGATGGGTGTGGGGATAGAGGAAAGAATATGCATTTTAAATGAGACTTAGGAAGTAAAAATCACAGGTCTTGTAGATCGAAAGGAGGATCAGGGAAGGAAAGACTCTAGAATGATGTCCAGATTTGTGAGTTAAATTAATGAATGAATGGATGTTAGAGCCATTCACTTCAACAGTATTAAAATTAAATTGTAAATAATAGGAATCAGAATTAACTTCATCTGGCAAATGATGTCCTCTGTCATTCAATTAGGGTAGAGATAGATCGAGATAGCACTCACTCTGGATGCTCTATTGACAATAGACAGAAGGAGACAAGCAGGGTAAGAAGGGAAAAAGACTAGGAAGCTGTGTTCTGTGTTCGTAGCTGTAGTGCAAGCATCCCCATCTGAGTAGGTTCTTCAGCTGTTCTGGCTGTTAAAGAAGAATATCAGAGGCCTTGGTGGATTTTATAGGCTCTAATGCTCTCTCAAGGAACCAGGCACACAAGCACACCAGGCAGGGAGGCTGGGCCGATTATATGGCAAGCAGGCAGGCTAGGTAGCAGGGGTAGGGAGCTGAAAGGCAGGGATCTCCCCAGACCTCAGGAATCTTTACTCTTTCTCTGGCCTCTTTCTCTCCTTTTCCATCAATTTCCCTTCCATGCTCCCTGGTGCTCTCTTCTTCCCTCCCCCTCCCTCCCCCAGGGTGACACCACCCTTTTTAGCCTCTCCTCCTAGGCCCAGGTGTGCCCACTAACATGCACACACCCATTGGGCCCAGGCATATACAATCTTGGGGGGGAGGGCACAATATTACAGGAACTGGTCATGGAAGCTAATGGTGGAAAAGCCTGAGCACTCACTCTACAATAATATATGTAAGAATGATGTGGATTGGAGCAGGGTGGAGGGTGGTAGCAAAGGAGGTGTGAGAAGTGATTGGATACTGGATATATGCTTTTAAGGTAGAACTGAAGATTTTATTTCCAAAGAAAATATAGTAAAGGAATAAAAGGATGGCAAAGCCCATGATTTTAATGACTCTATTCAGTAACAAATTTCCAAAGTCCTAGTAAGAGTTTACTTGGGGGGAAAAAAAGAGACTGTAACAGAGTCATAATGGAGTCTTAACTGCAATGGAAGATGCCGTGGACATTAGCTTTTATCCTTGTTCCAGCCTTGGGAAACCAAGTACCTGCTTTGCTAATCATCACACTTTTTCAAGTCTAGAACAAAAATACTAAAGTAAGTATGTCAGATGTGTAAATTACTTGCCCCAGACAAGAAGAATTGTGGCAGATTAATGGTGAAAATATGGTTCTAATTCCTAAACTTGCACTTACTCTTATGTTAATTTCATTAGTATATCTACTTCCTTCTGGAAACTAGAGAGCACCAGGAGATAAAACACATGGTTAATGTGATAATCGTTGTGTCTTCACTGTATCACTATCAAGAGTTCTTCCTTTTATACTAAAGGAGATGAAGTAGGGGAGATTTGTAAGTAGGGGAAATTGTGAGCAGAGAAAAGTGGGAGACAGCAAATAAAATAAATACAGAAACTATTAAGGACATCAGCCTGGCTGAGGCCAAGAAATAAAACTAAGTAGGTGTGATAGGCTCATTGGTAGAGTTTGATTGCTTTGCTTAAATGGTATATAGTTAATGTGATAGGGAGGTGATCTTTGTGATCTTTGATTCACCATAAAGACACTTCAGTGTACATAAGTGATTTTTAAATACATGATTTTGAAATTAAAGCATAAAAATTTTGGAGTTTGCACAGTTTCAAAAGTTGAATATACAGTTTGCTGAAGCTGATATATATTTGTGGACCTTAGACCTCTTGATAGCAGGGCTTACAGTGGTCAACAAAAGTCTTTAAGGAAGACCCAAGCCCTGCGGGTCAGTACTCATGCCTCCCTGGTGTTAATTCTCAGTGTAGACATCCCATTTATTCCTGCTTTCCTGACCTTAGTTCATCCGTATCCTTCCCAATAGCCCCACCTTTCCTTGAGCACGTGGCTCAGGTCTTGCTATATCATGTCCTAATAATTCCACTCCCTCCCCCTGGTGATCCTGCTCTGTCCATTAATTTACCTTAAAGCCATCTCAGGCCTAGCCCCTATTCTCACAGCATTGATTTCTCAACATCATTTTCTTGGCTCCCCCTGCCGTTTATATTTTCCTTGCATTTTTCTCTGTGTGTGTTTTGTGTCTCTCCCACCAGATTTCTTGATAATAGGAACTGGGTCTTATATTTCTTTGGACTTTCTTCCATACCTACTGCTGCTTGCTGATTTTATGTTTAGACACTATTTCCCCTCCTCTCCCCCACCTTCATATAAAAGTAGCATTTACCCACAGTTTTTGACTCTTGTCTCCAAGTTTTCCTTCCATCTGTCTCTTGGGAAACACACAAAGCACAATGATAGTATAATATGGTCAAATGTCCATGACTGGTTTCTTCATCATAAGCCTTTCAATATTTTTTTCAGGTGGCCATACCACTGAGATTCTGAGACTGCTTGAGAAGTTGTCTGATGCTTACTCTCCTAGACATTATGTCATTGCTGAAACTGATAAAATGAGTAGCCATAAAATAGAGTCTTTTGAACGAAACAGAGATAATAGAGACCTCGTGGTAAGTGACAATTTCTATTTCTAAGAAAGTTACAAATAATGCATTGAATTTCACTGTCCACTAAGTCAATCTCATGTATTCCAATACTCTGCACACATCAGTTTTAATGTATTTACTTTGTAAAAAGACATGAATCTTGTTTACTGTGGAGAAATATATTTTTCTACTGCTAAGAGGTAAAAAAAAAATTTAAATAAAACCTCAAAAATGGTTGTTTATTTTCCTATATACCCTATTAGTCTTTCAAGTAGAGAAACTTATTTTTCATTTAACTCTGTGAAAAATTACTTTATTTACACTCGCATAAAACATCTAGTTCATATACTTATCGTCCCTTCACTAAAGTTCTGTAAATTCTGAATATGTTGATAATTTGATTTATCTATGGCTACTTCCTGTTCTTCAATCAGTTTGTCTCCGCCTTTAGAATTACTTTCTACCCCTGTTTGCTCATTTAAAAGGAGTTAAGAAGTGAGCCCAGGTGCTCTGATTTTCAGGTGTTACTGTGTGGAAGTATTAGCTCAGTTTGTTTCTTTGCACTGTTCTTTTGGAACCTACAGGCACTCAAGTCCCGCCCATAGGTTTCTGGCCTAATTGCTCTTTTCTCCCCAGTTGGCGTCATAGACTCTTGCTCCCTCTTCAGTTTCAAGTTGGGATTTCCTTTCTTCCCAGTCCAGATAAAATGATACTTGTTCTATTACTTGCATCATTTTAATCTGTTTATGCAGGAAGGATTTTCAGGTTAGTTTATGTCACCATTTTGCCAGAACTAAAGTGAAGCCTATTTTCTAATTAAAATTTGAGTTTTGATATAGTCTCTGTAAAGATGTTTATGTCAAATATTTGTGTAAATAGTTTCCCACCCACCCAATTGTCTTCACTTTTTTTTCTGTCGTAGCTGTACCAACTACAGTTTCCATTCCTGTAGTTAAAGGTCTTGTCTACCTCTGTATTATTTATTTACTTTTCAATTTCTTCACTGAGTCAGGAAATCCATACCATTTGAAAGCAATAGCATTAACCATACTTTGTGCCTGGGCAAAATATCATCTCTATCACTCAGAGGTCTTTAGGAATAAAAGCGCATCGATTCATACTTGGTTCTGGTAAGACGCCATAAGTCACATTTTCAGCACGAACCTGCTTTGCCAAAAATGTAAAGAAGACCTTCTGAGAAATCATAAGATACACATTCCAGTTGTTAATCACTTAGAGTTACTCAAATAGCATGGGAGTTTCTGCATTTTCATTTGTTTTTCTTTTTCCTTCAGTAGCATTCATTTATATGGATTCATTATATGGTTTCAGGTGTACAGACTCACATATCAACATCTGCATATTTTGCCATATTCTAGTTACCAAAATTCAGGTTTCCATGCATCACTATACAATGGATCCCTTTTACCCAGATTGCTCACCCCACTTACCCCTTCCCTTCCTATAACCACTATTTTGTTCTTGTAGTCTTAAGTTTATTTTGTTCTGTTTTATTCATTCACATGGATTTTGTTTCTTTATCTATCACATATGAGTGAAATCATCAGTATTTGTCTTTCTCTTTCTGACCTATTTCATTAAGCATAATACCCTTGAGATCTAGCCATTTTTTTGTACAAATGGCAAGATTTTATCCTGTGTATATAGGTACCACATCTTCTTTATCCAGCCATTTTATCTGTAGGCACTTAGGTTGTTTCCAGTACCTGACTGTTGTGAATAATGCTGCAATAAATGTGGGAGGTGCATATGTCTCTTCAAATTAGTGTTGCTGTATTCTGTGGATAAATATCCAGCAGTGAGTGGAAGCATATGGTCTCTCTTTTCTTAATATTTCCTGTAATCTCCTTGCTGTTCTCCATAATGTTTATACCAATTGTATTCCCACCAGCAGTATGTAACTGTTACCTTTTCTCTGCATCCTTACCACAATGTGTTGATTCTGTCATATATTTATATTATATTATATTATATTATATCATATCATATCATATCATATATCATATCATATCATATCATATATAATGGCTATTCTAAGAGGTGTGAAGTGATAACTCATTGTGGGTTAGGATTTTCCATGTATGCAATCCTGTCAGCTGCAAATAGTGACAATTTTACTTCTTCCTTTCCTATTTAAATGCTTTATGTTTGTTTTTCTTATCTAATTTCCCTGGCAATTAGATCAAATCTAATACTATATTGAATAATATAATGAGAATAGACATCTTGTCTTGTTTCTGATCTTAGGGAAAAAACTTCCAATTTTCCACCATTAAGAATGATGCTTGTTGCATGTTTATCATAGATAGCCTTTATTTGTTGAGGTAAATCAGATACTTCTGTACCCATTTTACTAAGACTTTTTGCCACAAATGGGTATTAAATCTTGTCAAATGCTTTTTTCTGCATCTGTTGAGATGATCATATGGTTTTTAGCCTTCATTATCTTGTTGTAGTATGTCACATTGATTGATTTGTGTATGTCAAATCATCCCTGGAATAAATTCCACTTGATCATACTATCCTTTTAGTATAGTATATTGTTGAAGTCTGTTTGCTGACTGTCACCATAGTCTCTTGTGCCATTCCTGTTTTATCCCATGCCCTCCCCCTCCCCTGTATAGCAGATTTTTAAGCTAAATTTTCAATTAATGTGATTTTATTAACTCATGGTAGTGATAACATACTTTTATTGCAAAACTTTCAAATTCCTTCCAATTCCTTTGATTCAAGGTAATTTTTAAGTGAAGTTTTAGATTCTTTACATACATAATTAACTGTGTTTATGATTTGTGTAAGAGTGAAGAGATTGTTCCTGTTACACTCCTTAACTCTATTGTTAACCTAGTTACTCTGAATAATTTCATTAGCTTTTAAGAGAAACAGGTTTCCCTTGGGAGAAATATCTCAATTACATTCAAATCAAGCTATGCGACAAGACAGATAAAGAGCAGCAAGCTAAGCTAAAAGCAAATAAAAAAAAACAAAATGAATATGTAACTGTGAAATTACTTATATGAAAGATCTTCAAAAGACTTCTAAAGAAAATGTACTTTCCACTGGGATTTGTTCTAAAAGGTAGCTTAAAGTCTTGTCTTTCAGAAAAACTGTATGGTAACCTTTCCAAATAGGACTAATTACCAGAGTTATATAAAGTTAAGTAAAAAATCAAACCAAAACATTCTTTCTGGAAAGCATTAGGCAACTTGTTGACCTGTGTTTTAGTAGGGATATTTACCCCAGGAGACATGGAAGGAAATGAGACCCAGGTATTTCACTATGGATTTTGGTTCATCCTTTTATTTGCTTCTGTATTGGAGTCTTATCTATAAACTGCCTCCCTTGACATCTGTTAATCTTTGTAACGTCTGTTAGAGCATGAGTTGGCACCTTTAGATAATGTCACTAAACTAAAAAAAAAAAAACAACAGACTAGAATAAGACATTTTTTAAAGTTGTATGTAAAAGTTGGAGTGGACTTTGTTCATATATAAAACAAAAGGAAAGTGATGAAAATTGATTTGAAATGAGTTAAACATAGAGCCAACATTTACTTTTGTATCACTTAACCGGATTTCCCACTGCGTTGTAATTCAGTGTATAATGTTTATCAAGAGTGTTCATTTATAAGAACTACTAAGTGGAGTCAATTCTATATAAATCACTGTGCTTATTTCACATATCTTTATTGATTCAGCATACATATCTTTATTGATTATGTCCCACAATTAGCAGGAAGGATTGTGAGTGGTTGTTTTTCTGTTTGCTCTCTTCTAGTCTTTTCAAATTTTATTCCATATTATTGTTCCAATTTAAAAACTTTGAACAGTGAAGTATATAATGTAAAAAAGCAGACTTTCCCTGTCACCACCCTTTCCCCATTGCTAGGGGTCAACACTGTGCCACCTTGCTGGTGCTCCTTTCCTCATGTTACTGGTGTCCGTATAACAAAATATTATGGATTACACGGATTACACATGAGCATGTGAACTTGAATAGTGTGGGGGGGGTGCATGGTGTGGAAGTATATAAATCACACCCTATACATTGTCTTTAGCTTTTTCCTGTTTAAGTCTATACCTTGATAGCATTCCATGTGGACATGTATGGGTCTGACTCACATTTTTTTATACTTTCCTGACAGCCTCTAGTTTGCAGGACCGTTTTCTTTCCATGTTTTCTGTTTTTCACTGAATACAATGGCAGACATTTTGGAACTTATTCTGCAGGTACTCTTAGAATGTTCTAATTTTTGCAATATATGCAGGTATTACTTTGATTAGAGAAAAGGCTAAACAAACAACCCAAAGCAAATAACTTGCTGACAGTCAAGAACATGTCGGTCTTTACCATTACTGTACTCTGTGAAATTGTTGACTGAATCCCTATTTTGAAGTGATAGAGTGAGCTTACAACAGAGTATAAATATTTGTACATTCAAGTATAATAGATACCACAAACTATTGTTGTTCTGGTCACTAAAAAAAACTTCTCTACCCTCTATTTATATTTTTCAGTCATAGGCTCAGGCTAGCAATGCTGAGGGCTTATTACACATAGACTGTACATATCTTGCAAACCCTCTTGTGTGCACCCTACTTTTATAGGCCTATGACACTGTCTTGATCAAATAACCCAGTCTTCTAGCATTTTCAGTAGTTCCTTAGCATGAAAGAGTATGCTTGGTACCAAAGCCAATTTCCCTTCTTTTTCCCTCAGGTCAGAACCAAAATAAGAATAGCTACTACTGTCATATTTTTTGTTTGGACCCTCTACCTCAGATGAAATAAGAATTATAAATATTGAAAGAATGAAAGCATAGTCATACATTCTATATATAGAAACAAAAATCTAATAGAACTTGAAGAGATACAAGCTGAATATGCATAACTCAGTAACTTTTTTGTATGTCAGCTCTGTTAGAAAAGAAAATGAGAAAATAGTTTTTAAATATTTAATCCCTGAATAAAAGGGAAGGATCTTGAATTTTAAAGAGATCAGTTTGGGTACAACTGTGAAATATTGAGAGACATTAAATATAATGTGAATAAATACAGAAATGTGTTTCTGATGGTTAAAAAGCTACAAAGGTTTTTTTCCCCCCAATTTTTAATGTAACAGCAGTCAGAAGTCTGGTGGTTTTGTTTTTTTTTTAAACTAAGTCTATTAAATAGTAAATATTTGTTTCCACCTGGCAGGCATTACCTTAGGCATTAAGATCCACCGATGAACAAAACTGTTCACAGAAATTCCTGCTTCATGGAGCTCACTCAGCTGCAGCTGGAACAGAAAGGCAATACTAGATCTAATCACTAAGAAAATCATAAAGCTTGTTAGGAGGTGATCGATGTTGTGTGAGCAAAGCAGAGGAAGGGGGGATTGAGAATTCCGAGCAGGTGTAAAACACTACAGTTGCTTATAGAACCTTGAAGACTATTTGACTCCTGAGAAGAGTGTTTCACATGGAAAGGAAAAAGTCAGGGCATTCCTGGATGTTGGGGGAATAGCAGGGTGTCCTGGTAGCTGAAACAGAGCAAGTAGAGGAAGAGGCTCTAGAGAGAAGAGGGATGGGAGAGACTGGGTGCAGATGAAATGAGATCTTAAGGTCATTATAAGGTTGTCCTCTCTACTCTGAGGAAAACTGGGAGCTCTTGGAAGATTTTGCTCAGAGGACTGACATACTCTAACTGCTGTTTTAAATACACCACTCTGGATTCCATGTTACAAATGTACTGTAGGCAGCCAGTTAGGAGATCACTAAAGTAATCCAAGCATGACTTGTACAGGAGGGGTAGTTATAGAGGGAAGTAGTTGGATTCTGGATATTTTTTGAATGTAGAGTTAATTGAATTTCCCAAAAGACTGGATAGAAGATGTAAAGAAATTGGAGAAGTCAAGTCAAAATCAAAGCTTTTGGTAGGAGCAGTTGTAAAACTGGAGTTACCATCGCTCACACTGGGATGTCAGCAAGTGGAGTGTACCTCTCTATAAGTGTGTTTCTCAATAATGTTTCAAACCACCCAAATTAATCAACAACTTCTGCTTCAGCTGGTGGAACTCAGAACACCCTGGGATTCAGAGACTATCCAGGCTCCTTGCACCAAAGCTGTTTCCTAAGTTCTCATTTTCATTTTCTTTCCTCCCCTCTCCTCCTCTCACTGCCCCCCTGCTCTCTTTCTCTCCCCTTCTTTTTTTCCCCACTGCTCCTCTCCCTCCTAAAAAAGGTCCTTCAGGCCTCAGAAATGGTCCAGGGGAGGATGAACTATTATCCTCTACTCTGTTGTCGCTCCAGCCCATGTCATCCCCGAATTTGTCACCAGGTGGCAGTGTGCTGCTGAACTCTGTGGTTGTGACAGGTGTTATTTCTCTGTAGAGGCAGGAGGGGGCTGAGTTTGAGAATGGCTCATAGTGGAGATTTCTGGTATATTTTATAGACTAACATGGGGAAGATGAGGAGAGGTTTTCTCCATTTCTCTTTCAGAAATGTTTTATGTCCTTACTAAGGCTAGTTTTCCTCTCCTCAGTTTGAAAAGTTTTTCTTGTTTTGTTTTGTCTTGTTTTTTTAATGTCTTTAGTAAGCCTTTAGAATAGTCTTTCCACTTAGAGTTTTTTATTTAGAATCTTTATTCACTAGACAGATATCTTGCTGATGTTATAGACATGGGTGTGATTGTTTCATATAATCTGCTTCGTTAGGATAGAACATTTCATAGAGACTTGTCTTTCCCCAAGGTAAAATTCTTCTTGAAAATCAAAAATGGATATTGACTTAGTTTCTGTGTGCAAAATTTGGACTAAGTTTTAGGGGGTATGCAAAGGAGGAAAGGAACT